>JASDQU010034317.1:22120-38626 GCA_032191745.1 Picea mariana | reverse complement strand
TTGGGATGCGGATACCTCGGATCCGACAGAAATTTGATCCGTCCTGGAAAAGCACATTCAAATAGAAAATAAGTTTTTCCTTGCAACCAAATTCAATTCAATGTTTATTTATTGGAGTAGGCTAATTGGGGAGTAACTGGGGATTAACCTGGAAGAAACTGCTTTTCAGTAATTCAAAAACAAAAACAAAAAAAATCTGAATTCAGTCCCCAAAAAAAAATTCTGAATCCAATCAGATTTTTAGTTAAAAAACAAAAATCTGAATCCAATTAGATTTTTAGTAAAAAAAAAAAAAGTCTGAATCCAATCAGATTTTCAGTTCAGGGATAGTTTTGAGTTTTGTATGGATCGAAATTCCATACATTTCAGAACTTTATTCTAGGGGCAATGTTTATTTATTGGAGTAGGCTAACTGGTTAGCGACTGCTTTTCAGTCTTAAAAAAATACAAATCTGAATTCAGTAAAAAAAAAAAAAGTCTAAATCCAATCAAATTTTCAGTTGAGAGATAATTTTAAGTTTTGTATAGATCAAAATTCCATACATTTCAGAACTTTATCCTAAAACTTTATCCCAAGGGGTTTTTCTGAAATTGTGATTCAGAACTTTATCCAGGGATTCTGCCCTGATATTTTCTGAAATCCAGAACTTTAATAACCAAAGTCTAATTACTGACTGCATACTTTAATAACCCAGCAGAACGACTAGAGGAGTACATCTATTAATGGTTAGGGTTTTTTTTGACTTCTGAGTTAATTCTTTCTGGTGAAATATTTGTATACATATGAACTTTAATAACCAAGCTGAGCGCCTGCAGATTTTAATAACCAAGCTGCAGGCTTATATGCAGATTTTAATAACCAAGCTGCAGGCTTATATTTATTAATGGTTAGGGTTTCTATCCAGTTTATACTACAAGTTTAATTTAAATTACTCCTTTCAGCTATCATAACCTAACGGCGTTCCTCAGCCACAAATTATGTGGCTGTGGTAGTTTATACAACATTTATTTTTTTATTACTTGTTTTAATGATGAAGAAACATAAGACATACCTGCAACTGCAACATTTTTTCTATATCTTTACAGCAACTGAGACGTAGTGGCTTAATCAATGAGTATAACTCTTCTCTCACAACCTGTCTTGCCAATTCTCTAACTTGATTTTGCATTATAATTTTACGACTGCCCTGAGGTAATACTTCCCAGAAAAGATTATTGTCATTGGAATTGTGGCCTCTCTGTTGAACAAAAAAATTATAAAAATAAGATTATATTATAAAAATAAACAATATACATTTATATTAAAACATTTAATACTATATATTCTCAAATATAAACTATTTGATTTAAAAATATTATAAATTTAACGATATATATCTCAACTTATAGAACATTAAATTTTCTGAACAGAGGATATTGATAACCTGATAACCTATTTGCTAAGTAAAAGAAAAACCACTTACAACATCCACTCCCCCCGGATGGGTTGCATTGAGTAAGGGATTTTGAGATCTACTGATCCCCATCACATCTGGGCACTGCACAACATCATCGAAATCCACGAGGCATTTCTGGCGGAGACTTTCAAGGCAGCTTCCGCCGTTATAATAGCCTAATCCCTCTAAAACTCGAACGGTGAGTTCACTGTCTTCTCCAGCAAAGAAATAGCCAATGTCCAATAACATCTCTTTCTCTTCATTCCCCATAGCCTCGTAGCTCCATTTTAGTATGTTTATTACATTGCCCATTTCTGGCAGTGGCACACCTTGATGGAACTTTTCCAACTGATGTTTCCAATACGTTTGATCATGTTTGCTAGCTGCAAACTGCTCTCCCAGAATTTCCAGGCATAAAGGTAACCCCCCACAAGTTTTCCAGAACTCTTCAACCAAATCCTCGTACCCTTCAAACGGTTTTGGTTGAAGGAAAGCATGCCGGCAAAAGAGCTCCTGGGCATGCTTTCTCTTCAATGGCTTTACATCATGCAACAAAGTATTTGCCATAGAGCCATAATGTGACTTAGTATCTTCAATGTAGCCCTCGAGTATATCCTTATTGCGAGATGTTATCAATATGAGACTTTCAGATCCCAGGGCATCGATAACTAATAGACTATTTATTTGCTGAACATTATCAGCATCATCTAGAGCAATCAGAACGTTTAACCCTCCTACACTATTTCTTAAAATACTCTTACCCTCTTCTGTATTCGTAATGTCCCTGTCAATACCCACCAGATCACGAAGTAGCTGCCGCTGCAAACATCTCAGATCGGCGCTTTCTCTGACGCTAGACAAATAACAAGACCTCTAAAAAGTTGATCGTTGCATGTTGAAAATATGTTTAGCCAGCGTTGATTTCCCTACTCCGCCTGGTCCCCCGATCCCTATCACCTTCATGCCGCTTTCTTTCAGTAATTTAGTTTGTAAATCCTCTGAGCCTCTTCTAGTCCAATTGGTATTTAGCGACCTCTAACGGATCCTTCTTCACCTTCATTAATCCAATTTTCAAAATTTCCTCCAAAAACTCGCTATAGTTACTGAAAAAAATATTACAGTCATAATCAGTTGCAATTACAGTCATAATCAGTTGCATAGTGAATTTGAGAAACTTTGATTTTATGATATAAAAAGTTGATACTAATATTTGATTGGTAATTCTATCCTCTCTACATTTGAATTTATGATTTTTAAGAAGAAACACATGTTCTTAACCATTAAACTCAACTAATATATAATAGATAAATAAAATATGTAGCTAAAAAATATAACAATTTGATTTATCATAGAAAAGTGAAGTATGTAGCGTTAAGGGTTAAGTTGATTGAATGAATTATTTTCATATTTTTGGAGATTATAAGTCATGCTATAAAATTTAGTGAATGCCTTTGGGATTACTTACTGTTAAAAGTAGATCATAATTTATATCATCAAATCTAGTGAAGTCTGTTATTGTAATTGAAAAATAGAAAAAAGGTAAACTAAATCACAAGTCACAATATTAAATCCAATTTTTTTGGGATTACCAACTGTTCAGTGAAGTCCCTTGGGATTACTAGCTGTTGTTGTGACTAAAAAAAGTAAAGTAGAACAGGTCATGGGATCAAATCCAATGAAATACTTTCTGATTAACTGCTGCCATTGTGATTAAAAGAAAGGAAAAATAATGTCTCAAGGACTGCCATTGTGACTAAAAGTCAGAAACACATAAACAAAGTAGATGATACGACACAAGATCAAATCCAATGAAGTCCCTTGGGATTACTGGCTGGCTACCATTTTGTTTAGAAGAAGTCTTTTGGAATTAACCACTACCATTGTAACTAAAAGAAATAAAATAAATTTATCAAAGACCACTAAATCAAATCCAGTAAAGTCTTTTTATTGTAATTTAAAGAAAGAAAAAAGAAAAAAGTAAAAGAAGAAACAAAAAAAATTGAAATAAAGTAAAAGAAAAAGAAATAAATTGAAATAAATTATATGATCAAATCCAACTAAGTCTTTGCTATTATAAAATGTAGTTATAATTACAAAAAAAAATCACTATATCAAATTTTTTAAAATCCTCTCATTAGGATTTAAAAAAAAAAAAAAAAAAGATCAATGATCAAGTCCAATAAAGTGTCTTCAAGATTACTGACTGTCTCCAGTGTGACTAAAAGAAAAAAAGAGGTCATATTTACCTTTCACTATTGAAAACGAGACCAGAAATATGTGAGACTTCTTTAAGTGCTTCCTTCCATATCTCCACCACTTCCATGGAGTCTTTGCCTTTGTGTTTGTGTTCTTCAAAGGCTTCGGCATAAGGTTCCCTGTCAATGTCTCGAAGATGAGAAGGTTCAACGTCATAAAAGACAGGTATAATTGTGTGCTCATGGGATAACCTCAAAATCCAACACAGCTCTTCCAAGCACCAACGTGATTCAGCGTAACGCTTTGAAAAAATTGCAATGTGAGCAGAAGCACTGTGAATGGCTCTTCGGATTGCAGAGGAGAGAGTTTCTCCCGTGCGAAGTTCGTCCTTATCCAGAAAGACGCGCAACTCATAACGATTGAGTTCACAGTAGATGAGGTTGGCAAGGTTTTTCTTGGTGGGGCCTCTGTGGTTTGTGAAAACGTGGTATGTTTTAGGCACTGACAGTTGCTCTAGTATCCTCAACGGATCGAAGATGAAGGGAGCACTATGCACGATATGTTAAATATAATGTAACTTCAACAGTCTGACTGTACACTGTCAGTTGTTTTGACTAGTTGTACTATCGTTTCTTTATGTTCTTGATTTACTTGAGTCTATTTAGCTCAGCCCTTTCTCTTTTCTCATGTACTCTTTTCTCATATATTGAATATACTGAATACTATTTATGCTCTGCTCTTTCTCTATATTCTTTGCTTCTCATTTTATCATGGTATCAGAGCTTCAGACGTAAGCCTCTTCACACAGTCTGGAGAGCAGTCTGATCCTATGTAGTGAAGAGTTTAAACTGTCAACGAGAGGACAGGACGCGAGATTCTTCACAGAGCTTGGAGAACAACGCGCAGTCCAAAATACGCTCTAAAGATCACTGCAGAAAGCAAATGCGAGGAAGCAGAGTGCAATACGCTCGAAAGAATCGTGAGCATTTAAAGATTCGTGAACGATTCACGAAGCAGAGTTGCAGAGGGAAGAAACAATTAAAGATAAGTGGGTTCTTTAAAGAATTCGTGAAATTCTTTCCAATTCGTGAAAGATTTGCGAATTTCCTTCTTCAGGAGAAACTCTTTGCAGAAGCAGCAAAGAACATGCTAAAGAAGCAAAGGAAAAGCAGACGTAGTTGTAAGGTCGGTCCTACTTACAGATCTGAGGCGTTAATCAAGCTTAGAAAGGACGAGGAAAGCGCAAAAAAGGCGAACGAGTTTCAGCCGTTAGATCAAGGCAAAAGAAACAACAACTGTCAAATCAAGAAAAAGTCTATAGGCTTTAATCATCGAAGGACCGTCAGATTCCATATTGCATGGACCGACAGTCATTGGATCCGGAGAAAGTGCACGAGGTTTAGTCCTCTGGAGCGCACAGGAGAAAAACCGACTCACTAACTCGTGAAATCTCGAAATCGTTGGGACCGTCCATCAAGGAGGACACATGGCAAGAACTCGGCACTTCACTGACTTCTAGACCAAGAAGGTCAAAGAAAACAATTGCTCGAACTCGCGATGTGTGAAATCGCGATTCAATCATGATCGTCCATCAAGGAGGACATGTGGCGAGATCTCGGCATTTCGCAAGGTGTAAAGGTTAGAGAACAAGGCAGTAAGAATTTGCGAATCGCGAAAACATGACTTGATCTGAGCCATTGGATTGAGAAAGATCATGGGCCGTCGATCTGACGCTATCAGGAAATCAGGAATCTGGAGGACAGAGGTGCGCCATCCTACGACTTCGCGAAACCCCGACAAGATTGCAGTCGTCGATCAAAGAGAGATCTGAACCGTCGATCCAGCGCCATCGCGACTTCAGCAATCGAGAAATCAAAGGCGAGAGTTCTGAGAACTTGTGAAACGCAAAATCCTGATGTGATCTGAGCCATCAGATCGTGGAAGAATCGAGACCGTCAGATTGGGAGCTCTGAAATTTTGGCATTTCGGGAGTCGAAGAGTCAGGGTTGGCTCACTCGCAAGGTCTCGACACATGAAATCGTGACGCGCTCGGAGATAATCCCCCAGTCACAACTGAGGGTCACATTAGGAGAATTTAAGGGAGGAGCTAGGGACCACTAACCCATTTGGGATTTCGGGATTTCAGGAATTGGAGGACCTGAGGTGCCTTGCAATGGAAGTCCCAATACATGAAACCCTGAAACACCTGGTTTTCAGCCCATGGTCACATGAGAAGCTAAAATTCAATTTATTTTTGGCTCTCGAGTAAACTTAGAAAGCCCTATTCCTCCATTAGAGGGGCTATAGTCGCTACAGTCGCTACAGTTGCTACAGTTGCTAAAGAATAGAGCTCAGAGCTCTGAATCAATAGATCTTGCACTCGGATAGTCAGATATAGCTAGATCGAAGTCAAAGAAGTGGTCTACACCCCGTGTTTCAGTTTGAAGTCACTGAAAGAACTTCAAAGACCTGGTTTTATGCACAGGAAATAGGTGAACACAAAATTTTTCTAACAAATTTTTTAAAGATGGCCACATCTAGCAATTTAGGACCAACTCAAGGACCGATTCTTCTTGGAAAGAATTATGAGTTTTGGTCTCTTCAAATGAGATCCTTCTTGCAAGCACAAGAGTGTTGGGATCCAGTGGATCTTGGATATGTGGAACCAGATCCAGCATACCTTGCTGCCATGAACAACCAATAGAGAACTACTCAGGCAACACATAGGAACAAAGAGAATAAATCCAAATTATGGATTCAAAATTCAGTGGATGACTCGATTTTCTCAAAAATCACAGGCGTTGTTACTTCAAAATAGGCCTGGGACATCCTTAAATCAGCCTACCAAGGAAATGACAAAGTCAAAACAGTCAAAATGCCGACCTTGAGGATGCAATTCAAGACTTTAAGAATGACAGAGTCTGAAAATGTTGATCATTTTATGACCAGAGTCATGGGAATCATAAGCAAGATCAGATTGACTGGTGAAGCCATCTCAGATCAACGCATTGTTGAGAAAGTCCTCAGAATTTTACCAAAGAAATTTGAAATGGTCGTTACAACAATCCTTGAATCCAAGGATCTGTCAAATTTGTCAACAGATGAATTAATGGGCTCTCTGTTGACACATAAGACCAGACTGCATCTCACAGACGAGCCAATCGCCAATGCTTTCAATACTCAATTCTCCTTCAACAGAGGGATAGGAAGAGGAAGAGGAAGAGGTCAGCATGGAAGAGGGAGCATTACAAGTACCCAACACTCAAGTGGAGGTCACCGACAATAGAACCAGAATCAAAATTTCCAAGGTCACAGACAACAGAACCAGAATCAGAGTTTCCAGCCTCAAAGAGGCAGAGGGAGAAGATCAAATGACAAATCAAGCATACAATGCTATTAATGAAAAAAGTATGGGCACTATGAATCTAAATACAGGAAGAAGCAAGTAGATCAACCCTCATGCATAGCACATATCTCACATCATGAAGGAGAAACCTCAGAAGGTATGTTTCTCTCATGCCACGAGACTGAAGAACAACATAAAGATCTCTGGTTGCTGGACAATGGATGCAGCAATCACACGACAGGTAACAAAGATTTACTTTCATGCAGTGATTCTTTAATTTCCTCTGATATTACACTTGGAAATGATTCCTTAGTCAAAGTTCAAGGAAAAGGAACTGTACCTATTCTTACTAAACAAAATGTAAAGAAAGACATAAACAATGTCTATAATGTTCCAGAACTGAAACATAATCTGTTAAGTGTAGGACATCTCATTGAACATGGCTATAAGGTGTTTTTTTAAGGAGCGTCATGCAGGATATATGATAAATGACACAGCCCCTCCTCAACCCGCGGGTCGAAGGGTCCATGTCCTTAAGATCTTCTCCCTTTTCGGCCTGAAGAACTCTTGAACAATTCTTCTATTTCCCTTTCGAGAAATCTACACCCACGATTCACCTCGTGAAATCCCCCTTGTACTTGGGAGATCGGATTTCACACTTTTGTGAACCCAATGGTTGAAAGTTGGTCTCTTGAATCCCCGAAACCCGACAACAATCAACGATGACCTTCTCTTGCTCCTTTTTGGGACTTTCCCTATCGCAATTTCGACGATCGCAATGTCAAGTGATTCACCTCTTCGACCCCCGAATCCCGATATGCCGAAATGCCGATTGACTTTTCAATGCTTCCTACTCTGTCAGAAATTTCATATTTCGCGGTATCACGAATCCTGATGCTAGGGGTTCGGAACTTCGCTCCACGAGATCCTGAAATGGTCAACGGTCTTGGACCCACGACGATAATATGCCACCTGTCCGCCTCGCGACTCCTGGCCCCACACTGTCCTTTCTACTATCAGGACTTCGCGTTTCGCGATTTCGTGGTTCCCGTTGCAACGTTCACGGGACTTCTACCCACTAAACCTCGATACAAATATCCGCGTGTAAGTCCAACGGCCCTTGTGGCTTGGATCTATGGTCCTATCCCCCCTGAGCTTAGAACCTCTGGAAATACCTGCAGTATCCCTCCTGCTCTTCCGCGAGATCTAACGGCTCACGAAATTGCACGAATCCTCCTCGGAGAATTCTGACCGTCCGTTCTTTCCCTGACGATTTCTGCAAAATGGACTAAGTGTTCCTCCACGAACTTGTTCACCTGTGGCACAAACTTTAATGACACCTTGTAACACTTCCAGTCACAACTTCCCTGCGTGGTCCTTCAACAGGTTTGAAGGCTTTATCCTTCCTGAGCTTTTCCACAGCTTTCAAGTCCTTGGAAAATAAAATCTTTGCACGCACTCCTTGTGGCAACCTTCAAACACTTCCACGTGTTGAATTCCTTCGACTTTGTGCACTCCTGCAACAGTAGTCTTTCAAATGCTTTGCTCAGGTTC
This sequence comes from Picea mariana, assembly GCA_032191745.1. Lineage (NCBI taxonomy): Eukaryota > Viridiplantae > Streptophyta > Pinopsida > Pinales > Pinaceae > Picea > Picea mariana. The sequence continues at coordinate 30,094 of JASDQU010034317.1, read as the reverse complement.
GCAACCCTGAGACTTCACTCGGCTTGCGCTCTCCTTGCATGGCTACTGTGCCCCAAATGCACTTCTGGGTGAATGAGGACAAAAGTTAAACTATCTAAGCCTTCTGTCAATGCACTCCTTGTGGACAACTTCAACTGCACTCCTTGCAGGAACTCTTGCTCAGACAGAGAAACAATTGAAACTCATTCTTACTCCCTCTCAGACTTCAATCTCAACACATGAAATCATATACACAGCATATAAAGCAAATGTATAACATGAAGCAAACATTCATGAGCATATCAATTAACATGCATGCACAAAGAACAACATGACGCCATGAGTTTGAATCAACTTCTTTCTATTAATTCAAGATCTGTACATGGGTGTTCTTACACAGCTCTCTGCATGTGTTTGTTCTTCTCTTCCTATATGCTGCTAATGTTACAATGTACAAGAGAGGGTGTCTATATCCCGTTTCCCTCTTGCACTCTAAAACTGTCTACTCTATTCATTAAATTCTATCTACCTACATTTAATTTCATAAATGCCTCCATCTACTAAGGACGAGAGAGAATCGCTCAAGGTCTGTTACATTTATACAAGTGTGCCTTCAATGAATGGCTATATTTAAGGTTGGCGCATCAACTTCAAGAGAATTCAAAATGCGCGCTGGGCTAGTTGTCCAGTTGTCCAGTGCCTCCGCGCTGGCTCGCTTGATGTTGGCGATGCTTCTGCATCAATAAAACCCCCAACGAAAAATTGATTTCTGAAATCCACATGACTCAGAATAGGATGTTTCCCCTAACCCTCAGAACTGCAAATTTGATCCAATCATATGCACAAAGTGCATCCACCCCCAATGAAGCTATGGTTTGACATACAAGATTTGGACATATACCCTTTCAGAGTCTAAGTCTTCTACAAAAGCACTCCATGGTCAAAGGTCTCCCTATTTTTAAAGAGGAAAACCTCCCATGTGAGTCTTGCATTCTAGGAAAACATAAGAGAACTAGTTTTCCACAGTCCTCCACTCAAGCCAGACAACACTTAGAACTGGTTCACACTGACCTATGTGGACCAATGCAAACAGAGTCAATAGGTGGTAGATTTTATTTTCTAACGTTTATTGATGACTTTAGCAGGAAAATCTGGATCTATTTTCTCAGACACAAGTCTGAAACTTTTGCAAAATTCAAAGAATTCAAAGCTGAAGATGAAAAACAGAGTGGAAAATATATCAAAACTCTCAAGTCATATGGAGGAGGAGAATACAACTCCAATGAATTTGCAAATTTATACAAATCACAAGGCATCGTCATGCAAACTATAGCCAGGTATACTCCACAACAAAATGGAGTGGTTGAAAGGAAAAATCAGACAATAATGAACATGGCAAGAAGCCTACTCAAAGAGAAATGTCGGTCAAATACTTTATGGGCTGAAGTAGTAGCATGCTCATCTTATCTCCTGAATAGATCTCCAACCACCATTCTAAAGATGAAGGTCCCTCAAGAAGCATGGAGTGAGACAAAGCTAAATGTTTCTCATCTAAGGACATTTGGATGCATAGCATACGCTCACATACCTTCAGAATTAAGGAAGAATTTGGATGATAGAAGTGAGAAATGTATCTTTACTGGCTACAGTAAAACATCAAAAGCCTACCGACTCTACAATCCAATTTCAAAGAAACTCATTCTCAGCAGAGATGTAAAATTTCTTGAAAATCAGTTTCGGAACGAGTCTGAAAATCAACAAATGGACAGTCATGATCCATTACTGTCACTTCCTGAAGACACAGAGAATTCAAGACAACAAACACATCAGCCTACTCTTCCAAGACTGCAAGTACAAGGACAATCTAAAAACTTTCAAGATAACTCAACTTCCAGCAGAGACTCATCCTCTGAACTTCAAAATCAGAGAACTCGAAGTTTGAGAGAAATCCATTAGGGGTTGGATGACATTGAACAACAAAATCTTTTTGCACTAATGTCATGTCAACCTACATATTTTAAAGAAGCAGTTACGGAGCCACATTGGGTTCAATCCATGAACCAAGAGATTGACTCCAATGAGAAGAACAAGACATGGGATCTTGTTGATTTTCCCAGACACAAGAAATGTATTGGTGTCAAGTGGGTTTACAAAACTAAAATCAATGAAAAGGGGCAGATTGAAAAACACAAGGCAAGACTTGTTGCCAAAGGATTCTCACAACAACTATTGAAAAGTCAACAAGAAACATGTGTCTAATTTACTTTTCCCTTAATTAAATTAGACAATAAATATTAATCTATTATTTCATTCGTAACTGAGTGAGTTGGATTTGTAACAGAATCATAAGTGTAGTTAAGTGAGTTAAGATCAGTTGTACTAGTTGTAATTAAACATGCACTAGTGAGAGTTCAGTTAATCAGTGAACTCACATGCAACTGAAGATTCACCATGGTTAACTACATGCATGTCAGATCCAGTGGAGACCCAATTGAGATAACAAGCGAAAGGGACAGTTTGGCTATCAGTTGGGATTTGATCACACATGCATTGGATATGCTTATGAGCATGTGCAAACTGGACAATTGGAATATTCGATCATTGTGAGAATTCGAATTGCAGAGATTGTGCAGAGGAGGCAGACTATCTGGGCACAGGAATTGGTGCATGTATTTGCTAATTTGTGTATGACAATGTGAGACGATTGTATTGTACTAAGAGCTCTTGGATTAGAGTTTTGTATGAGATTGTTTCATGATTCATGATATACATAATATATGATAGTGGGGTTTTAGCTTTATGCTTTCCCGGTAAAACTTTTGTGTTGTGTGTTATTGATATTTTACTTTGTGCTCATGGTTGTGATCATGGTTTAATTTAATCCGCAATAATAATAGTAGAAGCGATTATGTATTTAACAAATGGCAGAAATTGTTAGATCAGGATAATCACATGAATACATTAATTTGTATCAAAATTTCTACAACAACCAGGTACTGATTATGGTGAAATTTTTTCTCCAGTAGCAAGGTTGGACACTGTAAGGACTCTCTTGTCCATAGCAGCCCAACACAAATGGCAAGTATACCATATGGATGTCAAGTCATCTTTCCTAAATGGTGTCTTAGAAGAAGAGGTCTACATGGATCAACCACCTAGATTTGAAGTCAAAGAGCAGCCAGCCAAAGTATATTGGTTGAAGAAAGCCCTGTATGGTTTAAAGCAAGCTCCAAGAGCTTGGTATAGTAGAATTGACACTTACCTGATCAAAAGTGGTTTCAGCAGAAGCCAAAATGAGCCAACTCTTTACACCAAAATTGATCAGCACGGTAAAATTCTGATTGTATGTTTATATGTTGATGACATGTTATATACTGGAAATCTTGAGTTAATGATTTTTAAACATGCCATACAATATGAGTTTGAGATGACAGATCTTGGCATAATGAAATAGTTTTTGGGTATTGAGGTTGATCAATCAACCAAAGGCATTTTTGTTTGTTAGCAAAAGTATGCATCATACATCATCAAAAGATCCTGCATGGAAGACTGCAATCCAACAAAAACTCCTATACCCCTAGGCACAAAATTGAGCAAGCAATATGAAGTACCTACAGTGGATTCTACCCTGTACAAAAGTTTAGTAGGAAGTTTGTTGTATCTTACAACAACTAGGCCTGATATTATGTATGTAACCAACCTTGTTTCTAGGTTTATGGAATCCCCCAAAGAGTAGCACTGGAAGATGGAAAAAAGGATTCTGAGATATGTTGCAGGGACTCACAATTTTGGCTTATGGTACACTCAGTCTGATGATAATCATCTCTCTGGTTACACAGACAATGATTTTGCAGGCAGCCTAGATGACAGGAAAAGCACCTCAGGACATGTTTTTCACTTGGGTGCGAGCCTGATTTCATGGGCATCAAACAAGCAACCAATTGTATCAATATCTTCTGCAGAGGCAGAGTATGTCATTGCTACCTCAACTTCCTATCAAGCTGTGTGGCTAAGAAGAATATTGAATGATATGTCACATACAGAAAATGAGCCAACTCCTATCTTCTGTGACAACTTCTCAGCAATTGCTCTATCCAAAAATCATGTGTTTCACAAGAAAAGCAAGCATATTGATACTCGTTTTCACTTCATACGCGAGCTTGTCAATAATGGTGACATTGCACTTCAATTATGTGGCTCTCGAGATCAACTTGCAGATATTTTCACAAAGCCACTGGGAAAATCTGTTTTTAATTTTTAGAGACAACACTTGAGCATTATCAGTGTTGATGTTTGTAACTGTTGAGTTTAAGAGGGAGTGTTAAATATAATGTAACTTTAGCAGTCTGACTGTACACTTCTAGTTGTACTATTGTTTCTTTATGTTCTTGATTTGCTTGAGCCTATTTAGCTCAACTCTTTTCCCTTTTCTCATGTACTCTTTTCTCATATACTAAATATTATTTCTGCTTTGCTCTTTCTCTATATTCTATGCTTCTCATTTTATCAGGATAGAAAAAAATTGAGGAAGGCAATTACAATTAGATCAGAAGAATATCTGATAAATGAGAAAAGAAACACACGGACCTGATCGGATGAAGATGAAGGGAAAACTAGGCCGGGCAGACAGAAATTGATCAAGGTAATTATAACAATGAGCCTCAGGTCAACGGTTCGAGTAAAGATTGACCCTTCAACTTAATATTTTAAAATTTCTATCAAGTCCACAATGCAATTCATAGATAAAGATTTTTTAATGCAATTCATAGATAAAGATTTTTTATTAGGTGCAGTTTAAGTTTGATGGCATTGGCTAAAGCCAAACGATTTGCACCTTTTCCGACCCAGTCTTTTTCCCAGATTATGGCCTTCCATTTTTCGTCCGCTCCTCATCGACAACCAATATCTAGGCTTTCGCAGGTGGATTATAGCCAGTAGGATCCAAATTGCTTTGTTGTAATAGCTCTTTATTGTCTGTTGAAACAGTTGTTGAAACACGGTCGCCAATATCTAGGATGCAAGTGGATTATAGTCAGTCAGATCCAAATTGCTTTGTTGTAATAGCTCTTTATTGTTTGTTGAAACAGTTGCTAAAACATGGCGGCCAATATCTAGGCTGCGGCAGGTGGATTATAGCTCCTCGAATCTGAATTACTTTGTTGTTTGTTGAAATAGTTGTTGAAACACGAAGACCAATATCCAGACTGCCACAGGTGGATTATAACCCGTCCGATCCTAATTGTTGTGTTGTAATAGCTCTTTATTGTTTGTTGAAATAGTTACTGAAACACGTGCTGAAACAGTAATTGTAACTTATTGATGTTGTTACATAGTGTTGAAAATCTTGTTTCCTTAATCACTTCCCTGCATCCTTCATTACCCTCTTCTGTATTTGTAATGTCCATGTCAATACCGACCAGGTCACGAAGGAGTTGTCGTTGCAAACATGTTAGTTCGACGCTTTCTATGATGTTATAAAGTTGAACTTTTCATGTTGAAAATATGTTTAGCTAGCATCTACTCCGCTTGTTTCCCTAATGCCTGTGAGGATATAATCATTTCACTGCCCCTACACAAACGGTGAATCGGTGGCTGTCTTGACCCTTCAAGACTCGAGAATTAACCACCGATTACAATTTTGTCTTACATAGATTAAACAGTGGCCGCCTTAACATTTCAAGGCAACCAGACACCAACACCGCCTTGATTAAAACATTTTAGAAGATTGAAGGGGCATTTTGTTAGTGTTTAAATACCACAGTTGAAATTTTAATAGTGGGGCAGACAAGAATTCTGAAAATATTTTTGAATCGAAGTTGCTATTGTGTATTCGTAGGTGTTCTCTCTGTTAATACTTTGTTTTTATTTGAGTTTGTAAACTCATTTGGTTTCTTGATCGCATTCGCCATATTGTTTTTAACTTAAGTAATCACTGTAATTTATTTGGTTCTCCAGATTGCGAACCCACATTAATTCAGAGCATAGTTAATCGGGGTTTTCTTTTTTCAGGACATCAGGCGATTTGTGCAATTGAGTCGCTCACCTTCCAAACGCCGAAACCCAAAATTGTGGGCCCAAAGAATATTCACGTTTCGCAATTTTGCAATTGTAGTTTCATTTTGTCTTTGTGTTGGGTGATTGCAAACCTCAAACCCTGAACTCCGATCTGCCTAGGCCCACAGCTTGTTTGCATTTTAGGAATCGGAAATTGTCATTGCGTTTTGTTTTTTCTGTCCGGTGTTTGTGATCATCGAAACCCGATCCCCGATTGAATTTCATTTTCCACATTTGGTATCAGAGCCTGCAGTGCATCCTGTCAGATGTTCAATTCAGTACTGATAATTCCTGTCGGTGCCCAATTTCACCTTCTTATTTTCCTCTGTGAAGGTTTATTTGATTTCTTTCAAATTTCTATAAATGGCCCGTCTGGTGGTAGCTCTTCTCAGGTTCATGTTCCTGTCCTGAGAGAGAAGTCATATGATTCCTGGTATATTCAGATGAGGACGATTTTGCATTCTCAGGCTTTGTGGACTTATGTTATTGATGGTTATGTCGAGCCAGCTGATGCTGTAGAAAAATTGGCTCTGTCTAATGCTGACCATGTTTTGCTAAAGGAAAATAGGAAGAAGGATAACAAAGCTCTTGGATTATTCCAGCAAGATTAAATGAATCCATTTTTATGAAGATTGCTAGTGCTACATCTTCAAAGATGGCTTGGGACATTCTTGAAACCTGTTATCAAGGTGTGTCCAAGGTGAAGACAGTCAAGTTGTAGAACTTGAGAAGGGATTTCGAAAATCTGAAGATGAAGGATAATGAAAGTGTTGATACTTTCATGACTCAAGTAATGAGTGTTGTGAACCAGCTCAGGCAGTATGGAGATGATGTTGAGAATAAAAGACTTATTGAGAAAGTGTTGAGAAGTTTACCTAAGAAGTTTGAGCCTGTTGTTGTTCCCATAGAGGAATTTAAGGATTTAAGTCAAATGCAGATTGATGAGTTAACTAGTTCTCTTGTTGCTCATGAATCTAGGATATCTAGATATGAATAAGGTTCATTGGAGAATGATTTCAAATCCCAACTGTATGTTACCAGAGGCAGAGGTAGAGGAAGGTTTTATACTCATGGAAGAGGAGGTCAATTTTCTGGTCGAAGGGACAACAAAGCTGAATCAGAGTCTGAGCAGAAGTACCAATAGAATCCTCCTACTTTAAGCGAGAGCATCAACAAACCTTGGCAGCAAGAAAATCAGAGGTATGGTAAATCTAAAGTTCAATGTTATTATTGTAAGAAGTTTGGGCATTTTGCTAACAAATGTTGGAAGAAGCAGATAGATGCTGGAAAGCAGTCTGCACATATTACAAATGAGTCTGAGGATCATCAAAATACTGTGTTTTTGACCTCTAATGTCACTTAGGAAAGTGCAAATGATATTTGGTTTTTGGATAGTGGTTGCAGTAACCACATGACTAGTAATAAGGATTTATTTTCATTTATTGACAATAGTATTCAGTCTGAAGTAAAACTGGGAAATGACTGTAAGGTTACAGTTAATGGCAAAGGTGTAGTTCCAGTTTACACTAAGGATAATCAGAAAAGAAATATTGATGATGTTTATTTTGTGCCTAGTCTAAAATGCAATCTTATTAGTGTTGGACAACTGATGGAGAAAAATTACAGAGTGTTCTTCAAGAACAAGGTATGTACAATCTATGATAAATTTCCCAGCAAACAGTTGATTGCAAGAGTAGAGATGATGAAGAATAGAATGTTTCCACTTGTTATGAAAAATGATTTGAGTGGTTATTTGAATGCTTATAAAGATGGAAGATTAGATGAATCTTGGTTATGGCATTTGAGATATGGTCATTTACATTTTGGTGTCTTAGATCTATTATAGAAGAAACAGATGGTAAAGGGGTTACCTTGTATTCAACAACCTGCAAGCTCTTGTGAGAGCTGCATACTTGGAAAACATCACAGAGAGAAATTTGT
>JASDQU010034317.1:0-22020 GCA_032191745.1 Picea mariana | reverse complement strand
GTGTGTGTTTTGGACACACAATTTAGATAATCTTGAATGTGTATTAAACATAAATATGATATAAGTACAATGATGTTGACAATTGGATTCCTATTTGAAGATGTCTCTTGAACTCCCTAAAATGGTTTGTTTCATTTCCTTAATCGAGTGACCCTAAACAGATTATGTTTTCAACATTCCCCTCTTTAATCCGAAGGGGTGTATATGAGTTCAAGGTGAGAGATGAAATATGAAGGTGGAAAACTGAAGTTTGGAAGTGTGCAACTACCAATTGTTAAATGTGCTTTTTGAATCTAGTGGTTTTGGGATGACCACAAACCGAATGGTGATGGTGGTTTAAGGTAGACCACAAATCAATCTGGTGGTTTAAGGATGACCACAAACTCTCAAACCCTTCTCTAGGATCAAGGGTTCCCAGAACATTTTCTAAGTTAGCCAGAAGATGGAAGGTGATGTCTTCTGCTAATTGGAAGTGCTCTCGAATGATTGTTTAAAGATTACCATAAATTTTTCTGCAGCAAAAGTTGAAAGTCTTTTACTAAGTTGTGGTTTAAGGAAAACGACAAACCAATCACGCTCTCTTGTTGTTGCTCCACTGATAGGACTTTGAAACTGGAAGCCCGACTATAAATCCTTGATGTTGTCCCCCCTATCAGAGACAAGTGAGAAGACAAAAATCCTTTCACTACAAGATGTGTTAATACTTTAGTGCAAATTCTTCGGTATGACTGAGATATCTTCTTGACTATTGATGACGATTTCCAAGAATCTATTCACCCACAGTGTTTCTTAACTCTTGGAGGTTTCTTTTTGTAAGAACATTTGTTTGAAGGATGATTGTGATTTCCATAATGCTCGCAAGGATGAAGATCGAGACACTAATCTTCCATGTGGTCAAGTCCCTGACAATGTTGGCATTTCTAAATTTTCTCTTGAACTGGAGTAGGTGAATGTGAAATTTCTTGAAGGAGTCCAACACTCTAGAATTGGATCAGTTTAGTGTAATCTAGATTATGAAAGGTGACATCCTTTTCATTTCCAATACCAGTTCTGTGTATGTTGTTCCTGATTTCTTCCCAAGGTCTGATGATAGGCTTGGAAAGAGGAAGTTGAACTTCATCTGCATTTGAACGTTTGGCTGAAATAATTATTTCCATATATCTTTCTACCTTCATTNATGGCTTTCTTTTGGCAACTCGACAAGATTTTTAGTCCTAGAATAGTGCTATGTGTCATCTTATAGCCCCAGTTGAAGAGTTCTTTCAACGATTATACACCCCACTAGCTTGAAACCCTAGTGTGTTTTTTTTAATGAAGAAGGACCATCATTTTAGAACTCTTAAAATATTCTCCCTTTGTGAGTCTTGTTACCCTCCATGCTTAGGGGTAACTAGAGGAGATCATGTCTCATGGATTGTAATGGAGACAATGATGTCGATCATGATGATGACCAACATGTCCCCTCAAATTTCCTCTTTTACTCATATCAACCAAGCTCATCACATCTAGTCAACTCAGTGTATGGGAGATATTAATCTAGTGTCACTATAAGGTATGTTAGTACTTATTTCATGATGAATTGTTGTGCTTAATATACTAGGCATATGGATAAGAATCATTGGTTGAAGTTGGATAATGGATCACTATATCAAGAATTTATGTTTGTTTTCTTGTTTCACCTTGGTGGCCAACATTTGTTCCCTAGTCCTATGTTGTCACTGCCTAATGAAAAGGGGTACTATTGGGGGGGGCTCACAAGGGTAAAATTCCATTTCCCACCATACTTAACACTCTCCATCCTAGAGCATGTATTAGTGTACTAAACTTTGGTAAGGGTCGTGGTCTATTCTCTCATGAGAAGAGGGGATGAAGGCCCAAAGGTTGATTGCACCTAATGTTAAAAGAATAAAATAATGATGCTAAAGAAATAAAGGAATGATAGAAAAGGACTCTAAAAATCGAGTCGAGAGATCTACCCTGACAATGTTCACCCCAGTCCCAGGTAGTGATGTTATAGCTTGAAACCTTATAAAAGGGACTTGCAAATATGATAAGAGGACAAACAAAAATGCAGATAAAGGGGTTTGGAAAAACGTAGAGCTTAGAAAGTGTTAACTCAAGAGAAAGTGCACCCTTACAAAGGCGCTAATAGAAATGAACTTAATGACATGATAAGCCCTAAAGTAAGCCCGATGCGTACCATTATCAGAGTTACTCTTGAAGGGTTCTTTTCTTTCATTGTTTCCCTTGGGACATATCCCTCTACCCGGGTCTTTTCTATCATTATTTTGGTTGGCACACCTAATTGGGTATGATGAAGGCACTTCCATATTCAAACTTGCGAACTTACATAGAGTCCTGAGCTGGTGTGATATTTGAAGGGGATAGTGAAGTGAATTGTTCATGTGGCTTATATATTAAGTAACAACTTACTTTTCATGATTTAAGGAATGGTATATCCTATGAACATTGGTTTACTTGATTTCATATTTTATTTTAATTTAGATTCCCCTCACATGGTTCTTGAAGGACACCCTCGCCTATCACCGAGCACTTTGTGCCTTTACTGCACGATATGGCACATGTGATGCATAGCAGTGAGTCACCCAATGACTTGATACATTTATACAATGGCTCTCACATCTTCAGAACCTTGGACGATGGACAGATTGGATTTATTTTCACATATTTGGTCATGGTGACATATAGATGGGATGAAATCCCACATGATGGGCAGTGTACCCCAGGGATTATTTCTCATTATATTAAGGCATGCCACACTAGTGGATAGTTGGATGCCTTGTAGATATGTGATACACTCCTCTCCACCTTGGACATAGTTCCCTACACCCTAGATGTTGGCCCTTCATTGATGATGACATCACATTTTGGGGTTTGACAATGATGGGGCTCCATGACCACTTGGGGTACCATTGATGATTTGATATGACCATAGACAATGAGACACACCTTATACCATGAATACACCATTAGATGATGACACATGGCCTTCAAAGGCTCTCAGACACCCTCTTGGAGCATGATATCACCACATGTGTGACCTAGGAGGGTATTTTTGTATTTTTTTGACAATATTTACTATATGTGAAGGAAAATATGAGGGGTCGACCCCACTTAAGAGACATGAATTTTCATTTTTTTGAATTTCGGAGTGCTAGGGTTTCCTTATTTATAAGGATAACACTCCATTGATTTTGGATCATCATCCACTGTCTCATTTGTGGGAGAGCTACTTAGAAACGTTCACTCTACATCTTTTTGTCTCTTCTATCTCATGCACTATTCTTGAAGGAGGATTCTGGTAGGATTTCACCAGGAAGTACATAAAGAAAGAGACAAAGCATGGCATGAAAAACATATGAAAAATAAGAGTGTTAAGGAGGGAGACCTAGTTCTGCTCTATGACAACAAATTTTTCCAACACCAAGGTAATTTTAGAATGCATTGGCCAGGGCCATATGATGTAAAGACTGTCACATATGCGGGATCTGTGTAGCTAAAACACTTGAGAGGAACAAAACTAAAAGAAATTACCAACGGTAGTTGAATGAAACTGTACAGGGAAAGTCGACCTACTAACCCTTAAAAGTTACAGTGCAGTAAGAAAGGCATGTATATAGTGTACTATAGTAGATATTACGAAAGAAAACTCATAAAAAGGAAGACAAAAGTGGAAAAAGAATGAAAATAAAAATACTAGGAAATATCGTGCGCAACAGACACTCGAATCAACGCAACAAAAAAAAGTAACCGCATGCATCATATGGTTGACATGAAGCAAATACAGTGCACCGGAAAATGGGCCAATGGTTGGAAAAGAAAAAACTTGTCTTCGGGGTAAAAAGGCATGAATTGAACATTTATGAAACTTAACGAAGTGTGCTTGACAATATTTAATGCATTTATGACCATCAAAGAGGCATATCCAAGAAGATTCAGGGCATTCATGACACCCCATATATAACCAAAACGCGGGCCAAATGAGACATATTGTGAATTTACAAACTCGCAAAGCTAAGGAGCACGCAGACAAGAGGTGAATAGGTGATTTCAGAGATCATAGCAGTCGAAGTTCAATCAGAGAAGGAATAATTACCCACGATGGAAACTCCAAAGGTCAGCGTAGCTAGACAAATAATATAGAAAACATGCAATAGCCACAGGTCATCGCAGGAAACTGAGGAGGAAGAACAAGAGTTTACATAGACAGAGGGAGTCATAGATGTCGACGCAATTCCTTCGCTACAGATCGAACAACTGAGTGCCACACTGGTAGAGAAAAAATGGAAGGCCCGGACGATGGTTGGGATGGACATTGATTCACACAAAAGTGCACGGGGCCATGACCCATTAGCAACAAGAAACCCACAGCAAGGTTCTGGGGCCAAAGAAGCCCACATAACAAATGGCATTGAAAGTGAAATGATAGAATCTGATGGGCCAAGGCCACAACCTATGATGGAGTCCATGCAGCAGGAGGAAGTGCATATTGAAGATATCATAGGGAAACCAGAGTTAGGCTAGGAAGAAAGAGAACTAAAGGCTGGGACTTCTAGCATGCCAACACAGATAAATGGGAAACAACCCATCGTGGGGTCCCCACACAAGAAGCCTGATGCTTCGATCATTTTACCACATATTCTGGATGAGGTGCAGACTACACCAAGTTTACTGGGATGTGACGAAAGGTTATGGTACGCAGACCATGATGTGTCTGACACCAAAAAATTCCCATAATTTGTGCAACAGGTGTCTATGGAGAGCCTGGGCACAGGTCCATTAGGAGATCCAGTGCTAAAATCAAAGCAGTGGGTGGCAAGCTTAGTAAACAAAGGGATTCTTAATTTGTTAGAGATTCCCCACTTTGGCATGGGGAAAGATGTTCAAACAACTGCGTCAAGCAGTTACTGGTGATCCACCATGGAGAATTTTTATGGTTGGACGAACCAGTCTCCATCAATGTGGAATTAATTTCATTCATCACAGGACTGCCATCAAATGGTGAGGAGCCCACACAGTACATGGATGATAAAACCAAGGAAAATGCCTTCGCATAATAAATGAAGAAACTTATGAGACAGAAAAGGGCTCACACGACATTATCATAAAAAGGATCAGTGATACAGGCACCCGGATGGAAATGAAATTGATGGCATGCAAACTCCTTTGAAAATGTCGCAAGGAGGAGGTCCCTATAGAACTTGTCACAACAACAACACAATGCGCGAACAACACCATGCTCAGTTGGGCCCGATACTTACTGAATTTGTTCTTAGACGAATGCAAGGATGTGAAAGACTTGGGAACTGAGTTTCACTACTCTTGGATCATTATACCGATAGCGCGAATTGGATGGAAAGAGCCTACTTACTCATATTTTTGCAACAGAATAGGACGATGTCACGCAAAACGATACACGTCGTTGGGAATCACTTCTGATTCCAAGCGGAGAAGTGGTAATGCCAACACTTTTTCTTGGTATCTCAACAACATGTAAGAGAATATAACCAACACATGGAGAATAACTCCTGAAGTAGTCGTGTAGTACCAAGAGATATCCAACTTTAAGGCTACGTGACACAACATGTGGATCCGGGCGTGCAAGGATCCAGATAAAGAATGGATACAACTTTGATTCTCCATCAATGCAGAGAAAGTTGAATGTGCAATGACATACTGGTAGGATGACTGGAAGACTCTAGTCATCACCAAGGACATGCCCAAAGGGAAAGAAGTGGAAGCAAGTTCATCCAAGACATCTGCAGGGGGAAGCGTCGCAACCAAGAAAACAACACAACAGGTGAAACCTGGTCCAAAGACAACACAACAGAAGAAGGTCAATGACCCAAAGAAGGACGGACAGACAGGACATAAGGACAATTTCCCCGCACAGGAAGAACAAGAAAGGGGGGAAACAATGACATAGGAAACCCCGTAGAAAACTACTCTCTAAGAGATAGGGCACCCAAATGGCCAATCATACATACAGGTGGGTCGTGCAAGAAGGCCAAGGCCCACAAACAAATCCTGGAATACAAAAACACCGAGGATGATGTTGATTTCGTCACAGAGAGGGTGTAGGACCACGCAGTGGAGGAGTATGAGGAGGCCGAGAACCAAAGCTGAAGAATAAGGAACGAGTTGGTAGACATTAAGCGGGTCCTGGAATGGATACACGCAACCCAACTATAAGAGAGGGGAGCCAAACCGATCCCCCGACCGATAGAAGAAAGGGATAGAACCACACAGAAAAAGGAAGAGACAATCCAACTCGTAGCACAAGCAAGTCCTAGCTTCCAGATAACAAAAAATATACTGCAGTTCGAGGAGGCCATAACACAGATGACACTTAAATACCTAGCGTAGGTATATTTGGTATTGGATAAAATACTAGCAAAGGCATTGTACAAGCTACAAGTCAGTGTCACACATGAAGCGCAATCATGAGCCAGAGCATATATGATAGAATTGCAAGTCACCAGAGATGGCAAGGATGCACTGGAAATTATGGTAGAGAAATTTCAGTTGGAGACATAGGAGGAGAAGCAACACGTAAATAAATTGGATCAGAAGTTGAAGGAACTCTTCCCAAAAATTCCATACATCGCGCAGGCAACCATGAGCAGTGTTGAAGAAAATATTCAAATCATTGCATAGATGCTCGAAGATTATAAGAAAGAGATCGAGGAACTCATAAAAAAGTTAACACCAACCACTCCTCCCAAAGTTATAGCTCAAAGGGAACAACAGGTATCCCTACTAGTAGAAATGATAGATGGAGAAGAAAAAAAGGTCATAGAAATGTTTGACAGGACTGCGAAACTATGGACAACATTGGAGGAAGATGAATGGGTCCAACAACTAGACCAAAAAGATGAGGAAATCAACATTGCAATGTAGGAGATGAATCAATGACAAAAGTCCATGAGAATTACAAAGTGATTGAAGGGTGCGCAGGAGATGAAGACCCTGCAGAAAAAATTGAATACTACGTAGAATAACAAGCAAGCAAGGTAAGCCCAGTTAGAACTGCTCCAGGAGAAAGCAGCGTAAATAATTGTGGAATTGGAGGAGTAGAAGACAAGGATGGATCAGGATCATGCTGAGAGTGCAGAGTCTCTAAGGGAACACATCACAGTGTAAATATTAGCGGATATCATAGAGAAAGTTGTGCAAGAGAGATCCAAACGGGGAGAATTAGAAGGAAAGTTTCACAGCTTGTCAAAGGCTGTATAGGGAGCGTGCACCACCTGAGTGGCTCGAGACGAGTCACATGTCATTGTTGGGGGACTGTTGGGGATACGCTAATTTTGAGAAGGAAGTATATTTTGGATGTAGACCTATTTTTTGAGAAGGATTTTTTTTGGGGAAAGACCTAACTTTGTAAAGGAAGACCTAATTTTGGAGAGCAAGCAATAGGTGGAAAGAAAGAAACATGCAGAAAAAGAAGGAAAAGCAGCATGCAAGAGGAAAAGCAATGTGGCGCGTAGGCACGAAAGCCTAACCATGGTAGGGTTAAAGGTTTTTTGATAAGAATTGTAATGGCTATAAGAGTATTCTTAGGTGTAAGTTTAACCCTTTTTCGGGCCCGAGGGACTAAATTTTTGAAAAAGGAACATTCTCCTTGGTTTTGGTTTATCTCTTTTTCGGGCCTTGGAGATTACTTATGAAAAATGAACCCCCCCCCGGGAGTCCATAGTTAATCTTTTTTGAGACTCCCTAAATATGAAAAGATCGTCGAGTGACCTTGTTCATTCACACTCATTAAATTGGTTCAAAAGAACATCTACTTGGCATGAGTTTAACCCTTTTTCCAGCCAGTAGATTATTGTGGAAAAAGGTACATCTTAGGAGATTCGTCTCGCTGGGAGATTTCTCCTCAGTTATATTTTATACTTTTTAGGGCTAAGGAGACTAAACTCAAAACAATGATGTGAGTCCATAGTTAATCTCTTTTCAGACTCCTTAAAATTGAAAAGATAGCCAAGTGATCTTGTCTTTGTCACACTCGTTAAAATGGTTTTGAAAATACATCCTTTCAGTGCAAGTTTACCCCTTTTTCGAGCCGATTAGACTAATTTCAAAAAAGGTACTCCCTGGAGTCTTCTTTAACGTTTTTTCAAAATCTCTAAATGTGAAAACCACCGACCTTACCTTCTCTTGGCTCGTAAAATTTTTTACATGGAAGGAGTCCTCTTGTGTCATGCTTAATCACATTGTGGGTCTCATCATTGCATATTTGGCCTAATGTCGGCTCCATCTTGCTCTCAACTGAACCTTTAAATAATTCCTCATACACAAGCCTTACAACACTTTTTTCCTCTGTGATCTGACACATTGACCCATGGAGGAATTTTTCTCGAGTGTCCTTATCCTGCACATGTCTCCTTTCCTTGAGCATCAGTATGTTCCATAAGCTTTGAACCAATTTTCTTGCTCACGAGACTCATTCCTCCTTTGTAACGTAGCATTCTTTTATTCTTTTTCAAGATCGTTAACAAATTGAAAAAGACAAAATAAAATCAAATATTCCAAAAAGAGGGGACGATAAATATACATTTTTTTTTTGGCAGCAAGATAGTTGCCCTTGGACAAAGCACATCCTTCCATTTATTCTCCAAGCATTAGGATCTAGTATGACCTTAGGAATACGTTCTCGCTACATAGATTTTTGTCATCCTCCATTTGGTTACTCTTCCAAACATATGGAGAGTTCGCAGTGCCTCATGCATCACATACTTATGTCAATATTATGCTTATTTAGTCTGATCATCTTTTGTTCTTTGTCCAAGGGAATTTTTATCCAACCTAAGTTGGTCATTCTACAGTTTGTCTCTTGAATTTCATGAGTCAGCCATCCCGTGAGTCCAGTCAAGTATGGATTCAAAATAGATGAAGTTCTCTGCTTGATCATCGAGATCCTCCAATATTTTCCCGACGGCTTGTAGAAGACCTCAGAGCAATGAGTCTTACACTCCTGTTTGTACTCCTACCTGATTTGTTGAATATCTTGAAGTTTTTTCTCAAGCTATGAAGCCCTCATCTTCGACCATAGGCTGACGCTTCTTGATGATGCATATTGTATTGTATTTGAATATCATCAAATGATTTTGAGATGTAGATCTTTTGTGTATTGCTCACAACTACAATTTATATATGCATTTATATGATATGGATCTGCAGTGTACTTGATTGGTGGCCATGATTAGTTCATCCTGATCATGGGTATGCCCGCCTCAGAGAGATTATTATTGTTTTGCAGATGGCAACTTCTTGAACTCTGGTCCTAGGCTCACTCAACTTTGTGCATTCCCACTGGTAAAGATATTGTAATGTATTTCGGCCATCAGTTTCTCTTCTCACCCGACACATTAGGGGGAATATTTTATACCCCTAAAATGCTCTACCTATGCATACATGACATTGGCCTTTCTACTTGCATAATTTTCCAAATCGTTGTTGAGGAACTCTATTTAAAAAATCATTTTTTGGAGCATGTACACGCGTTGATGCACTACTTCCCACATACATACGCTTGTTTCATTCTAGACAACCAACATACATATGCTAGCTGCATACTAAGCAATCCAAGTTTACCTCCAAAAGTTGCAAAAAATAAAAAGTTGCAAGGAATTCAATGGAGTTTACTAGCTATCGAGGGTGTCCCAACCAATTCACCTGTTGTATCCCATCCCCAAACCGAATAACTATCCTTTTGTCATATAAAAAGAGGTCTTGGGTTCCCATTTACACATCAAGCATTAGAACAATGAAACTCTACCCAAATCCCTTTTCCCTCCTTGCCCAAGTATTTGCAACCCCTTCTGATTTTCTTCCTTAGCATTTCCTCTCTAGCATTTTCTCCTATACAATCTCTTCCCTTCCCCTGAAGTGATTAGTTTATTGTGAGAGAAAGCATTGGGATAGTGCAATTGGAGCAACATTAAGAGGACCCCAGACCAGGCTCACAGGAGCCTCGACCTACAAAGGTTGTAATTTTCGATCTTTGCATTTGAATAAATGAATCTTTTTCTTGTTCCAAATGATATCTTTATTTTTTTCATTTGATTTATGCATAATGGTTTATATCTAACCCTAATATTGATGAGTAGAAATAGAATATATGTAGTGTTTTTTTCCCGAGTGTTCTTGCATGTCATATTTGGGAGGAGACTTGTAGCCTGGGAGCTACAAAGTTGGAGGTGGTCAATATCGAACGTTGGACTAAAAATACTACTTCTGACCTACTTTCCTATCTCTTTTTGTTTAGCTATTTAGAGTGTTTGGGGTAGTTAAGGAATTAGATAGTCTTTTAAGGGATATCATAACTCTGCCTATACTTTGATCCTTGTATAGTAATAGGGAGATTTCCCCAACTAGCACTAGGGTTATGTCTCTTTACATTGTAGGGCCAACTTCTTCTAGAAGTGGTTAAAACCACTTTATAAACACTAGGTGTTGACTTTACAAATACCACCATATAAATATGGTTTGACCAATCCACAAAAGGGGATTTTGTATTATACAAGACCCGACATGATCAATCTACAAAAGGGGATTTGATCTATAAGATAATAAATCAAAATTAATTAGAATATTCTTCGAAGTTACAATATTTCAACAAATTTTAATAATAGGGAGGAGGAGGATATGGAGATGGTGTAGGAGGGGAGTTGTAGTAATAGGGTGGAGGAGCGGATGGGGATGGAGGTGGAAGATATTTGTAGTAGTAGGGAGGAGGAGTGTAATACCCCAAGGACGTGCCCCAATTTCATTGTCAATTGTAATTATGTTTTATAGGCTGGTGAGCCAAGTTTATATAAGCTGGTAGGCTTATGTGTTTATTAGGCCAGAGAGCCTAAGTGTTGAAGGCCAAGAGCCTGATTTTTGTACATGTAATGATGCACATTATTAATATAAAAACATCTCTGTGTCTGAAACGACCATCATGAATGAGTGATGGTTGACTAAGCTTCCACAAAGTCTGGGTAAGGGAGAGGGGGCTGAAAGGTTTGGGAGAAGGGCTAAGATTAAGAGCTTAAGTCCTTGGGAATAATAATTAAATATTATTCCAAAGCTGTGTAAATGTTTATGTTTTATCCTAAGTTCCTGGAAGGGGGAACGTGTGCAAAATGGGGAGCATGCAACCCCAGGGAGATAGGTGTTGACCTGGGCACATGCAGTTAAAACCAGAGAAGTGAGTTGTGTTGGGGGTTTGACTTGCCATTCTCCTTCCTCCGTCTGAACTGGCGGGTGTCCATGATCAAACTCTATTTTCGGTGTTTGTTCTAGGAAATCCTTACCTGAACTGTTAAGTTTCTGTGTGGGATCATTGTATAACCCTCACGCATCCCCAAAACTTGAGCAGTGATTTTGTCCTATGTTGTTGGTTGGGAAAATCTAATGTCTTGTAATTGTTGAGCCTTGTTATGTTGTAGTGTCTGTCTGTCACCAATTTTGGGAATCCCGTGTCTTTGTTTCCAGTGGGTTGTTGTGGCTGCACAGTGCTTGACTCAGTGTGGCTTTCAGACCAGTGTATGTTCGTGTGGGGCCTCGTGGTTTCCCAACTATGTTGGAAATCGAGTTGAAGGAAACATGTTGTCTGGCCTATGTGTAACTCTCTCTCCAGGTGAGGGAGGTGGTTGTGGTTGAAGAGGCTGGTTTCCAAGCCTGTGAGTGAATCTCTCCAAGTGAGAGAGTGCGCAGAGGAAGTGAGGACTCATGGAAGGGGTCCTGTGGCTGCCACAGAGCTCAGAGACTTCCGGTCTGGTCTGTTACTGAAGCCAAAGGCAAGGGAGGTTAGCAGCCAAAGGACTGTCCGGGTGACAGTGAAGGTGTATACTCCTGGGGTGGGACAAGCATGTGGGGAATGAGGGTCCGTGAGCAGTGGACGTAAGTGACTCTTGGGAGAGAATCCTTCCTATGTAACTGTGTGTCTTCCCATTGACCTTTCCTAGCCTAGGATTCCATACTTGGTGGAGCTTAGTCCCATCTTTGGGGTGACCTACTGCTGAGAGTGATGAGCAGTGTGATCTAAGGCTGGGAGGTTCGTGGAAGGTCTGCACGCAGTTGGTGGAATTACTACAGTTTCAAAGATAAGTATCAGTTTGTGCTTAATATTATGTTTTGCATGCCTGTGATTCTCATATATTATCATGTATTATGTTGCACATATGAGTTATTGTTAATGTCCTTGATGATGTGTATTAGCAGTAATCATGTGCTTACTTTGTATTGTTTGATTAAATATGTTAATTAGATTTAATATGCATGTTATATATATGGGTATGATAATGTTTCATGTAGTAGCATTGCCCGACAAGTGGGTTGATGGCTGGGGGTGTTACAATCTGGTATCAGAGCCATAGTTTCAACGTTGATCCTTGATGGGCTGGATAAGTGGTCTTTGGACCCTAGGTTTCGAGAGGAAATTGTGTCTGGAGGACTAATTTCAAACCTCAGATTTTCTCTGAGTGCCAATGAGTTAATTGGTCGTTTCATGAAGCTCAGGAAGAATAGTGGTAGAATAAAATTGCAGTCATAGATCAGTTGTGCAGAGAAGATCTGAACATTCAAATCCATGTCCAGACACTTAGGAGAACGCAAAGAAGAGATCAGATTTGGGCCATCAGATCTAAGCATGTGGACCAACAACAGTTGGATCTAGGGAACGTGCATAAGGTTTAAAACCCTTTGGAGTTGCACAGGATTGTGGATATCATGATATGCAAAGTTTCGAATTCATCAAGACCGTCCATCGGGAGGGACATGTGGAGAGTGATCAAGCTTTCGTTGACTCGTGACTTGAAAAGGTCAAAGGGAAAGTTCGTGAGAATTCATGAATTCGCGATTAGATCACAACCATTGATCAAGGAGAGATCTGGATCGTTAATTATACAGGAAGAATTTCGGCATTTCGGGCACTGGGAGAAGTGAGAAGTGTTGACACACAAACTCCCGAAGCCCAAAATCGTGAAATCCCGATGAGCCAAAGTAGTGAGTCAGGTTGACGTCACTGGGATGGACAAGGACACATGGGATATGTGCCACATGTCAGTGGGTCCCAAAGGAAAAAGTAGAAGTAGTGGGGCCGGATGGCATCGCCTAGAGTAATGTGTACCTTCTTAAGAGAAACACGTGTCACCACCCTGGTTGGTGACCACTGTGTTGTGGGCCCAGTGGCTAGAAAGTTTGAAAGTTTGGAAGTCGGGAGTTGGACAGGGAAGCAAGGGTGAGAGCCTCCAGGACTGAAATCCTGAAACCCCAAAACCCGAAACCCTGAATTTCCGATTAGAGAACCTTGATACCTAGCGCTTGGTCACGCCTTTGGTCACGTGGGTTTGAAAACTGAGAGAAAAGGACTAAGGCCTGAGTGCACTACAGAGCTGAGCAAAGCTCGAAAAATTCATGGAAACTGAACATTTCTTGAATCAAGTTGTTTATGAATGTTGTGGAATTTGTTAAGGAGAGATGGTCTAACAAATTCTGGTTGTCTACACATTGTGATTACAGAAGTTTGACGAGTACCAGAACCGATTAGAATTACCATGGAGTGAAAAGAAATGGAAGAGACATAGAATTCTTCCAGTTCCGAAAACGAAAGAGAAGGAATGGACGTCAACTTGGGAGTTGAAGGATCGAACTCCAATGGGCACGAAAAAGAGATAGATAAGGAAGGAAATATGAGGAAGATCATTGAAAAATTGTAGAAGGATGCCCAAATTCACCGAGAAGATAGCAGAAAGCTCAAGAAAACTCAGGAAAAACAAGGAGAATTCAACGTAAAGTTGTTAAAGAGTTTGGAGAGAATAGAAAAGAAGTTGGATAAGGAGAGTGACTCGAGCAGAACAGGGAGTCACCGAAATTCTGAGGGGAGAAGATCAAGGAGTGCTGGTAGACACCATCACCACTCCCAGAGTCACTCCAAGAGAAGGGCACACAATAGTTCAAGCCCATCTCCTACCAGAAATCACAGGAGGTCTGGGGTGGATAAACTGAAGGGAGAGATGAATAAGATTAAGCCTCCTACATTTGATGGAGAACATAAGAAGGAGGAAGATGCCAAAACATGGTTGCTTGGCATGAGGAAATATTTCCAACTACAGAATTATTCCTCTCATGCAGAAGGAAGAATTGTGATGTATCAACTGAAGGGAAAGGCATCCATGTCATGGGATCAATTTGTGCAGGTACAACACATTAGAGAGAAGGATATCACTTGGAAATAATTCAAGAGTTATTTCGAGAAGAAGTGTTTGAATAAGAGATATTATGACATAAAGATGAAAGAGTTCTTTGAACTCAAGCTAGGTAGCATGACCATTGATGAGTATGAACAAAGGTTTCTGGAATTGCTTAAGTATGTTTTGTTCATCAAAGATGAGATTGTGAAGATTCAGAGGTATCTAAGTGGATTTCCTCCTTCCATTGGTGACAAGATTCAGTATGATGACCCCAAGACTATGGAAGAAATGATAAGGTGGGTGAAGTGCTTATATGAACAACAGAAAGAAAATCCTACCTTCCAAAAGGCTTGGGAAGACAAGAAGAAGTTCAAGAAAGAGCAGAGGCAGAAAGAAACTAAGTAATCCTTTTTTAGAAACAATACTCAAGTACAATCACCTTTTAGAGAGCCCAGAAAGGATGAAATGGGCAGACAAATGCCAAGACAGACACCTATGGAGTGTTGGGGTTGTAAAGGAAACCATAGGTATAGAGATTGTCCCCACCGAAATGATAAAGTGAGAGTTGTCCACAATGTTCAGCAAGTTGAAACAGTGGAGGACATGGGCAGTAGAATGACAAGGATCTATGCAGCCCTAGAAAACAAGCAAGTTGAATAACATTCACACATGATTGAAGTGGAAGGTATGATTAACAACCGACCATTTACTATTTTAATTGATTCAGGGGCTAGCCATATTTATATAGATCCTAGAGTGGTGTAAATTTTTCTTTTAGCAAGAAGCAAACATGAAAAATCTTGGTTAGTGAAGCTGGCTACAGGAACTAAGAGGAAAGTAATTGAGTTGGTTAAGTCCTGTCCTATGGACATGAATGGACTGAGCACGAAGGCTGAATTGAACATTCTTCCTTTAGGCTCTTATGACTGTTTAATTGGGATGGACTGGTTGGACCAGCACCATGCCATCTTGGACTATCGTAATAAGGCATTCACTTGCCTGGATGAGGAAGGGAATCGGAAAATAGTCCAAGGAATTCCTAGAGATGTTTTAGAGAAATCTCAGCAATGTAGCTGAAGAAGTGCTACAGAAAAGGCTGTCAATTATTTGCAGCCCATGTGGAGGAAACACCTAAGGATAAGTTCTCAGGTATCAAAGACCATGCGGTACTAAAATAGTTTGAAGATGTATTTCAGGAGGTAGCCGGACTGCCTCCAAAGAGAGATATTGACTTCTCTATAAACTTTATGCCTGGAGAAGCTCCAGTGTTGAAAGCTCCTTACAGAATGAGTATGCCAGAGCTGAAAGAGTTACAATTGCAGCTTGAAGAGCTGCTGAAGAAGGGGCATAGATGCCCAAGTGTGCCACCTTGGGGAGCCCTAGTTCTGTTCGTAAAGAAGAAATATGGAACGCTAAGATTGTGTATCGATTTCAGACAATTGAACAAAGTGATTGTAAAGAACAAGTATCCTCTATCGAGGATTGCTGACCTCTTCGATCAGTTAAAGGATGTGAATATATTTTCGAAGATAGATCTCAGGTCGGGATATCACTAGGTAAGGATAAAGGATGAAGACATCAACAAGACCACCTTTACAACAAGGTATGGTCATTACGAGTTCACAGTGGTGCCATTTGGGCTGTCAAACACACTTGTTGTTTTTATGTGTTTGATGAATGGTGTATTCAGGGACTATTTGGACAAGTTTGTCATAGTATTTTTGGATGACATTCTGGTGTATTCCAAGTCGGAGGAAGAGCGTGAACAACATATTAGGATGGTGTTATAGGTGCTACAAGAGCACCAACTATATGCCAAGTTGAGCAAGTGCTTGTTTTATCAGGAGCAGATCCATTACCTGGGGCATATTATTTCGAAGGATGGGATAGTTGTAGATCCTGAAAAATTTGAGGCCATTAGAGAATGGTCAGCACCAAAGAATGTGACAGAAGTTAGATCCTTCATGGGATTGGCTGGTTATTATAGAAGGTTCATCGCAGGGTTCTCGAGGATAGCTCACCCTATCACTTCCTTGTAAAGGAAGGAGAAGAAGTTTCCGTGGACAGAGGATTGTGAGAGAAGCTTCCAACAATTGAAGCAACTGTTAACCAGTGCTCCAACCCTGAGGATCGTAGATCCAAATGAAGATTTCATGGTATGCACTGATGCATGCAAAGAAGGACTGGGAGGAGTCCTCAGTCAGAATGGGTTCGTAATCTGTTATGAATCCATAAAGTTGAAAGAGCACGAAAGGAAATATGCAACTCACGATTTGGAGTTGGAATCCATAGTACATGCTCTAAAGAAATAGAGACATTACCTCATGGGAAGGAGGTTTGAATTGAGAATAGATCATAATGGTATGAAGTACTTGTTTGATCAACCAACCTTGAATGCTAGGTAGAGTAGGTGGTTGGAATTTCTTAGTGAATACAATTTTGATATCAAGCATATCAAAGGGAAGGAGAATAAAGTGGTTGATGCACTCAGTAGAAGAGTACATGAACTACATGCTACAACCATTAGCATGTATCAAACTGATATAAAGAGCATAGTTTTGGAAGTTGCAAGCACCAACTTTCAGTACAGGGAAATGGTAGAGAAGCTACAACAAGAAAAGACGACGCAAGGAGTGGAAAATTATAAGCTAGGAGCTAATGGAATACTTCTATACAAAAATAGAGTTTATGTACCTAATGTCCAGGATTTGAAACTTGTGATTCTAAGAGAAATGCATAACCTGCCTTATGCTAGGCACCCTGGATATCAGAAGACTATGGCAGAAGTCAAGAGCCATTACTTTTGGCCAGGTATGAAGAAAGATATCGCTGAATACATTGCCAGATGTATGGACTTTTAGAAGGTTAAAGATGAGCACATGCACCCAGCAAGGTTGCTACAACCCTTGCCCATTCCTGAGTGGAAATGGGAAGTGGTGAAAATGGATTTTATCACATGTTTGCCCAGAACAGGCAATCAACATGATTCCATCATGGTGGTGGTGGACAATCTTAAGAAAGCTTCCCATTTCATTCTGTTAAAGACTACTCACAAGGCAGTGGAGGTTGCTGATATTTTTATGAAGGAAGTGGCATGATTGCATGAAATTCCCAAGACAATTGTGTCTGACAGAGACTCGAAATTTACCTCAAATTTCTAGAAAGGGTTATTCAAGGGATTCAGAACGAATCTGAATTTCATTACAGCCTATCATCCCGAGTTAGATGGGTAGACAGAGAGGGTGAATTGAGTGATAGAAGACATACTAAGGATGTATGTGATGGAAAAACCATCAAAATGGGAAGACTACCTACACTTGGTAGAATTCGCCTACAACAATGGGTATCAAGCATCATTGAAGATGATCCCATTTGAAGCACTTTATGGAAGAAAGTGCAATACTCCAGTAAGATGGGATAATCCATCTGAACGAGCAGTATTTGTGCCAGAGTTTATCAAGGAAATGGAAGAGAAAATGATGAAAATTAAGCAGAATTTAAAAGCTGCCCAAGACAGGAAGAATAATTATGCTGATAAAAACAAAACCCATAGAGAGTTTAAAGTGGGAGATCATGTTTTTCTGAAAGTAAAAGCCAATAGAAGTTCCCTGAGGCTGGGAAATTGTTCCAAGTTGGCAGCCAGATTTTGTGGGTCATTTGAAATCCTAGAAAGGATTGGGCTAGTTGAATATATGTTTGCATTACCTGCATCCATGACTGTACATAATGTGTTTCATGTTTCATTACTTAGGAAATATATACCTGATGCTAATCATGTAATCGATTGGAATGTGATTCAGGTGGAACAAGAAGGTGTCCTGCAAGTGCATCATGTGCGCATATTGGACCGGAAAAGCAAATAGCTTCGGAATCAATCCATAGGGTTTGTAAAGGTCCAATGGACCTGTTACGGTCCTGAGGACGCGACATGGGAGCATGAAGATGCAATGCGGACAAAATACCCACATCTTTTTGAAGATTTTGGAAATCTTGTTGATGTTGTGTGAAAGTTGCACCGAGGATAGTGCAAAAATAAGGGGAGGGGATTGTAATACCCCAAGGACGTGCCCCAATTTCATTGTGAATTGTAATTATGTTTTATAGGCTGGTGAGCCAAGTTTATATAAGTTGGTGGGCTTATGTGTTTATTAGGCCAGAGAGCCTAAGTGTTGAAGGCCAAGAGCTTGATTTTTGTACATGCAATGATGCACATTATTAATATAAAAACATATCTGCGTGTGGACCGACCATGATGAATGAGTGATGGGGGACTAAGCTTCCACAAATTATTGGTAAGGGAGAGGGGGCTAAAAGGTTTGGGACAAGGGATAAGCTTAAGAGCTTAAGTCCTTGGGAATAATAATTAAATATTATTCCAAACCTGTGTAAATGTTTATGTTTTATCCTAAGTTCCTGGAAAGGGGAACATGTGCAAAATGGGGAGCATGCAGCCCCAGGGAGACAGGTGTCAACCTAGGCACATGCAGTTAAAACCAGAGAAGTGAGTCGTGATGGGGGTTCGACTTCCTATTCTCCATCCTCCGTCTGAACTGGGGGGTGTCCATGATCGACCTTTGTTTTTGGTGTTTGTTATGCGAAATCCTTACCTGAACCATTAAGTCTCTGTGTGGGATCATTGTATCACCCTCACACATCCCCAAAACCTGAGCAGTGAGTCTGTCCTATGTTGTTGGTTGGGAAAACCGAATGTCCTGTAATTTTTTAGCCTTGTTATGTTGTAGCATCTGTCTGTCACCAGTTTTGGGAAGCCCGTGTCTGTGTTTCCAGTGGGCTATTGTGGCCGTGCAGTGCTTGAATCGGTGTGGCTTGCAGACCAGTGTATGTTCGTGTGGGGCCTCGCGGTTTCCCGACTGTGTTGGAAATCGAGTTGAAGGAAACAGGTTGTCTGACCTATGTGTAACTCTCTCTCTAGGTGAGAGAGCTTGTTGAGGTTGAAGAGGCAAGTTGCCAATCCTGTGAGCGACTCTCTCCAGGTGAGAGAGTGCGCAGAGGAAGTGAGGATTCCTGGAAGGGGTCATGTAGCTTCCACAGAGCTCGAATACTTCTAGTCTGGTCTATTGTTGAAGCCCAAGGCAAGGGAGGTTAACATCCGAAGGACTGTCAGGGTGACAATGAAGGTGTATACTCCTAGGGTGGGATAGGCATGTGGGGAATGAGGGTATGTGAGAAGTGGGTGTAAGTGACTCCTGAGAGAGAATAATTCCTCTGTAACTTTGTGTCTTCCCGTTGACCTTGCCTAGCCTAGGATTCCCTACCCAATGGAGCTTGGTCCTAGCTTGGGGGTGACCTACTGCTAAGAGTGATGAGCAGCACGGTCTAAGGCTGGGAGGTTCATGGAAGGTCTGCACGCAGTTGGTGGAATTACTACAGTTTCAAAGATAAGTATCAGTTTCTGCTTAATATTATGTTTTGCATGCTTATGATTCTTATATGTTATCATGTATTATGTTGCGCATATGAGTTATTGTTAATGTCCTTGATGATGTGTATTAGGAGTAATCATGTGCTTACTCTGTATTGTTTGATTAAATCTGTTAATTAGATTTAATATGCATGTTATATATATGGGTATGAGAATGTTTCACGTAGAAGCGTTGCCCGACAAGTGGGTTGATGGTCGGGGATGTTACAAGGAGGTGATGGGGATGGTGGTGGCGGGGTATTATAGGAATAAGGAGAAGAATATGATTTGTATTTTTAGTGGTCACATTCCTTCTATAGAGAAGATTTCTATGATTTGTATCTGTAGTAGTCCCCTTAAATTATAGATGTAATTAACTCATAAAAAAAATCATTTTTTATGTGAAGACATTTACACCAAAGCCTCTAGAGAAGAAGTTCATTTAAGAAGTGAAAATAAAAATTCCAATGTAAAATATGTTAAAATTAAAATAGAAGTTTCAAGAAAAAAAATTAGAGATCATTGTATTAATATTTTTCCTATCGAATTATATATTATTTTAATGGAAAAAATTGTGAAATCAAAAGACATTTCTATTTTTAAATTTTCTGGGGGAGTTCTCAAATATTTTTTATCCACATTCAAAGACATGTGCTTCTGGTTAGAATCTCAAAGAAATGTGTTTCTTGTCATAATCCCATGTTTTATTTATTATTAATCATAGAAAATTGACGAGCCCTTATTAAATGGGAATTAGGTTATTACAATCCATAAGTTGTTGATCCATTGAACTTAAATTTAATATGGGAAAAAGCTTTATGCTCTAAAGACATTCACAATCACACTTATTTGGACACATAGATAGATAGATCACATGTAGAAATGCTGAAATGTTCCCCATCCATCCATCTCTATCGTATCTCACAACATTTATTTCTAAATTTAAGAAGTATTACCACACTGTCCCTCGAACCCTAGTAAGTAGTTCTGCAACACTTCCATTGACCTCCACCCATGTGGAGGAAGATCATGAAGTCATTGAAAAAGAAAAATATCATAACAATTCAATTTACACTAATAAAATCATGTGAAATGTTTTTTTTTTGGTGGGGGGAGAATAAATTCACCCCACCGTTTCTTGCACTTAAGGGAAGAATGAGGAAATATGCTAGTGCGGCGCTCGAGTTTTTGGATGGAGATCAACATTAACCACTACTGGAAATAGAAGTAGCATGGATCCCCCCCCTTCCTTTAGTTTTCTAGATGGAGGGAAATGTTAATCACTAGCGACATTAACAACTAGTAACCCTACAAGACTCGTTGTAAATGGATCCTGCAACCTCCCTAGTCATTACGCCTTAATGGAAATTGTCGAACCAACCAATTTTCCCTTAAGGATATGTGAAACTCTATTCTATTCTGTAGTAATCCAAATAAAACCAAAACCCATGTCATTATAACTATTATATTCTATTGTGTGGTAAGCCAACTAAAACCCTTGTCACTATAACTAGATAGGTGCACCCAAATTAATTCACAAAAAAATGCAACAATAACGAAAATACCTTTGTCTTGGTGGTGGAGACTTCTAGTAATAAGGAGGAGGAGGGGATGGGTATGGAGGTGGGAGTGACTTATACTGATATGGTGAAGGAGGAGAAAGATAGGGAGGAGGAGGGGACTTTTAGTAATATGGTGGAAGAGGAGATGGGGATGGTGGTGGTGGGGACTTGTAGTAATATGGTGGAGGAGGTGATGGGGATGGCGGTGGTGGAGATTTATAATAATATGGTGGAGGAGGATATGGGGTTGGAGGAGGGGGTGACTTATAGTAATATGGGGGAGGAGGAGATGGGAATGGTGGAGGGGGAGACTTGTAATGATAAGGAGGAGGAGAAGGAGTAGGTGGTGGAGGAGAATTGTAGTAATAGGGTGGAGGAGGATATGGGGATGGTCGTGGAGGGGACTTGTAGTAATAGGGTGGAGGAGGGAATGAGTATGGAGGTGGAGGGCACTTGTAGTAATAGGGTGGAGGAGGTGATGGGGATGTAGTAATATGGTGGAGGAGGTGATGGGGATGTAGTAATATGGTGGAGGAGGTGATGGGGATGGCGGTGGTGGAGATTTATAATAATATGGTGGAGGAGGATATGGGGTTGGAGGAGGGGGTGACTTATAGTAATATGGGGGAGGAGGAGATGGGAATGGTGGAGGGGGAGACTTGTAATGATAAGGAGGAGGAGAAGGAGTAGGTGGTGGAGGAGAATTGTAGTAATAGGGTGGAGGAGGATATGGGGATGGTCGTGGAGGGGACTTGTAGTAATAGGGTGGAGGAGGGAATGAGTATGGAGGTGGAGGGCACTTGTAGTAATAGGGTGGAGGAGGTGATGGGGA
>JASDQU010034306.1:0-15617 GCA_032191745.1 Picea mariana | reverse complement strand
ATCGACTTCAGCTCATCTATTCTAGAAACGAGGCCTAGAGTCCTATGAGTACCTAGAGGCTTGCAATCATCAGTGGCAGGTTCTCTCTCCATCGACAGTTGGGAATACATAAATGTCTCATGATCGATGGATTCTTCAAGTGTTCGACCTCAACACCTTTATTCACACTTGTAAGAATATACTCGGTGCCTTGATACTTACTTTCATTATCGGTAAGTTATCTCGCATTTGTTAACAGTATACCTTAATGACCAATAATCAAACAAAGTCTCATTATGTTCGACCGCAACTCCTATATTCGCATGATGTAGACTTTCACCTTTGGCGAAACGTGTAAAAGACTTGAAGACATCGGTTTATAGTCAGAGCTTTCCTGATTTGTTGCTATCATTCATTGGACCAGTACCTATATGACTTCAGTGATCATGGGAGATTAGATTGTACTCCATTGTATACAGATATCTTTAGATTCATTTTGAGACTGGCTTTCACTGGGCCTTGTTCCTGACTATGACAGCATCTGGCATGTATCTACTTTGTAGTTCTTATTCATGGCCATGAACAATTGTTTGGTATATTTCCACATGGATCTGCAGTGCAATTCAAATTGGCAGTCATGTGTACAAAGTCATTATGAATTGTAATATTCTTATGAGCAACTAGTTCATCCAGTTGGGTCTCCATTACTCCACTTCTGGGAATTATAAATTATTTTGGCCATCATAGATACTACTCTGACCTCACACATTAGGGGGCATCTATTATAGCAAGATTTTCCTCACCCCATGCAACTTGCTTAGAAGGCCTTTTCCATTTCCCTATACAGACTTGAAGTCCCTTTTTGAAATTCCCATAGCTAAAAATAATAGTTTTCCACATATACGCACCCTAACAGCTATACAGCATGCATATACGCAAGTTGCACCATTACAGCCTGCATACATCGGGTTTTGTGGCCAAAATAAAAAAATTGGTGTCGATTTCCATGTCACGTCACGAGATACATGATCCTTGACCTTCAATATATTGGAAATGTTCCAACTCGGCCCTTGAGTTCCATTTGAAGGCTATAAATGGCCCATATCCAAGCTGTGGAAAGAGGAGAATAATTCAACTTTTGAGAGCAAAGTTACTCTAGAGAAATTATTCACTTTATATTGAGTCTGCATCCCTTTTTCCTTTTAAGTTTGAACACATTGTTCATCCCCCAAGCTCTTCCCTTTTTTATGGAGAACCTCATTGTCTCTCTTATATGAGCTTGCCTTTGGTGGAGGATTGAAGTGGTGGAGGCCCAACTGGAAGGGACTTATTTTGTCGGTTCCGATACATGCCGACACATAAGTTTATCATTCATACACTTATGTTGATCATATTTTAATAGAAATACTATTTTCTCGTCCAATTAATGTCTTGCAAATATTTGAATTGTTATTCCATGGGCATATTTGTTATGAATATTGATGGGTTATGATATTATATGTGCTAACTTTATATATTATCACCGTATGCTTGCGTATCTTGGTTGTTGAGGACAAGTTGCAGGTATATAGCTTTGAGTCGAGTGCTCAATGGTGTTCTTCATCGAACGTTCGGACGAGGTAGGCTCTTTATCTTGTCTTGTTAGCATGTTTGTTTATATAACATACTTGAGATTAGAGTTGATTTTTGCAGTCATTCCATATGTTGTAGTTTGCCTCATGCCATAGAGTGATTTTCCTCGTAACAACAGGCTACATGGTTGAGATATTTGTTTTTTAGATGAAACCATGTGTCACTGCCATATAGTCTAATTCACCAATCTCCATAGCCTCATATCATTGCATGTGCAAGCATCACTAGCAAAATTTCACTTGTTGATTATTAATATAACCAACCTCTTATGTTGACTTGTGTCATTGTTGAAGTGATTTGATATTGACTTGTCTTTCATTATCAACCATGATGTGATGCATGACAACCTACGCAAATAAGCATGAAAGCAAGTTAGACCTCAGACTCACATATGTTATTCAATCAATCAAATACGTCACCAAGCCAAGAATAATCTCATGCAAAAGCAAGGTTCAACAAGTGAGATGCAATCTAAATAAAATCATGTGTAAGCCAAGAAATTGGAACTATCATCAAGGTTCAAGAAAGATCAAGAGACATGACCCAAACACAAAGTTTCATTCAAACAGAAGGATGAAACACTCAAGAAATAGTCTCAATTCTCATGAAACTCATAAGAAATCCATTGAAAGGAAGTTGAGTCAAGAAATGCACAGTTGAAGATAAAGCTCAATGTAAAAGTTTGAAAAAAGGGGGTTCCCCAACTCTGTTGATTTAGGGTTAGTTGAGAATTGAACAAATAGAAACACACTGGGAAAATCCATTCATATTTGTAATGAAACCGTCAAGTTGTGCATCAAGAAGTAGGAAGACATTATTCACTTCTCATGTAAATTTGAGTATATGAAGCAGGTCTCTAAAAACTAGTTCCTTGCAATGGAATCAATGATCCCTCTTGTGAATTAGTTCGATCAACTCATCAAAANTGAGGTTTATTCTTTTTAGATCGTGAATCAATGATCTTAATGAAAATCATAATTATATGGTTTATTTGTGTTTGGGGTGAAAATAAACCTCATGGATATGTTCCCATTGGAACCCTTAACACATAACCCCAATAATCTAACCTCATTTCTAACCCCTATAATCTATAATAACTAGCACTTAACTCATATAACCACTAACACTTCACTTATATAATTATTAATACTTGGCCATTAACCCTTAATGCATATATCCACAAAATGTTAACCCTTATAATTCCTAACCGATGTAACCCTTTAAAAAAACTGAAAGTAAGAAAGGAAACTTGAAAGCAATAAATTAAAAACTCAAAAGCAAATTATTATGTACAAGCTAGTTTCTTTAAGGGCATACTAACTAAAGTACCACTCTAGGATTTGACCCTTTTTTGGAAGGGGGTTTTTTATTCCTTCCATATTTTGAAAAAGATATGTGCCAAGGCCAATTTTCTTCACCACTTGCTAAGGTCCTATCCAAATTTGTTGAAATTTTGTGTGTTTTCCATTTGGCTCACTCATTGTGTCCCACTTGAAGGCAAGGTCATGGACTTGAAAATATTTGCCACTTGGTGCATGTTTATCAAACCAATGCTTAACAATATTTTGGTGAGATGAAAACGTTTGCTTGGATGTCTCTCTCTCATCTTCTAACCTCAATAGTGTCAATTATATATCCATTGTCAAGGAGTTCTCACCACTTGTTTCTTGTGATAATTATAAAGAATATGAGAAGATGTTAGACAGTAAAATTGCATCTTTGACATAAATGAGAAACCATGGAGATGTTACCAACACTACTTTAGACATAATTCGATTGGCCCACAATGCATTTGAAAGTGCATTGTGTTAGTTGCAGTGATGATCAACTACCATCTTCTTGATAATCTGGATTAGTTTTGTATTTGTTGATTCAACGATGTCATTCCCTTGGGGATAATAGTTGTTCGAATAATGCAAGACAATTCCTTTCTCCAAAGTAAACTAAATGATATATAATGACAACAAATATGATGTGTTATCAAACACTATCATATATGGGGCACCAAACATAGGGGTGATATGTTTTTCCAAGAATTGAATCACTATTATGTCATTCACATTTGTCAAGAGAACAACTTATTTCTACCAAGTAATCTTTGGTAGTTAATATATAATTGTGTCGCTACAAAGAGTGATGGTTAGTCTCATTATTACATCCAATCCCCATTAATCAAAATGCTTGTTAATAGGGACATGCAATGGTATCATTGGTTTCTTCTCATTATGTACACATGTCTAACATCTTCAACACTTTCTCATGTGTGTATGCACATTTTTGAATAATATTGGCCAATAGTATCCAACTCTTAAATCTTTGAGAGTGGTGGTATCTCTAGAGAAATATCCACATGTTGGATCATCATGTGAGTCTCTTAACACTTTCTCAACATCATTCTTCTCTAAACATATGAATAACATATTTTTGTAGTTCTTCGTAAAAGGGATCCCTTTGGCAAGTTGGTATTGAGCAGACTTCAATCACATGCTCTTCATCTCTTTGATTTCAAGTGATTGGCACTAAATCCATCTTGTAAATAGTGTCTCAAATAATAATACCATGAATCTGTGTCTACAAGTATAAATAGGATATCTATTGCATACAATGCTACTTTATTCTCCCAACCTTTGTAATCGATATCAACTTAATCCTAGCCTTCAACTGCTAGCTTGCACAATCCTTGTCCATGAACTATCGTTGTAAGCTTAAAGTCTAAATCATATTTATAGATAAAAGTCATCTGGCCTCCACACCTTTCAACAAGCTCCCTCTAGAGAAAGAAATATCTCACAGTAGAAGGCGAAACAATGAGCTTCATGTGGTTCTTCAAAATGTAAGGTCTAAATTGTTTCACTGCTTTAACCATGGTACATGATTGTTTTTCGATTGTCAAGTAATTTTTTTGGGTACATTGTAGTCCCATACTCATAAATTATATTGGAAACTCACTCATTTCCTCATCCTTTTGTGTGAGCACAATAGCAAGGGAGTGATCAAATGCAAATGTATAAAGGTAAAAAACTTTTTCAAGCTACATGTTCGTTTTCTAGTCAGAATCGGTTAAGGGTTCTCTCTCCAACCTAATGTGCCAGGTCAATCTCCTTCCCTCAAGAGAACAAATCAGGATATATCGGGAAGTCGAGGTCACTTACTCACTAATGGTTGCGCTCGAAGTCGAGGAAGATCTAATCCTATCTATGATTGAGTGCATTAATTCTCTAGAGGTCATGCTTCCAACCTAAATCCTACGGCCCCACAAAGCCAGTAAGGATAAAGAAGGTTCTCAACCTGAAAGAAAATGAAATCATATCTCTAATCATGGAGAAATATAATGAAATTGAATTCTTCCGAGAAAATAAAATCACTTTGAGTACGTGCCCAAATGAGGAATGTTCTTCGTGGCCCCTCAAAACGAGGACCGAGACTCTTAGAGGTACGAGGAAGTTTAGACTACTCAAGGTCATAATAGTAATAATGGTTTCCTTGATTTTCTCAAAAGCTTCATTTTCAACCTTATTCCATTGAAATACTACATCCTTATTGATCATTTTTTGTATGGGTTTAATGATTTCATCGAAGTCAAATATGAATTGCCTTATAAAAATGATATGCCCAAAAAATGATTACATTAACTTCTTGTTGTATGGTGGGGACTCTTGTTGGAAATATTTTTGTAATTAATGTCAAATACAGGGGGAGACTACAACTGTCCAAGATAAATATTGCAAGATGGTGATTGTTGGGAACATTGTTTTTTTTATTTTTGATGCTCGGTTTGGATACCCTATATTTGAATGAATTTTTACCCTAGATACCTAGCTCAAATGGGAGCATATATTATATGGTTGGAAATATTATTCCGATACCTTTCCAACAAAATATGGCATTCCCTCTAACTCCCTAGGAATGAGGAGATATGAATTTTTTCGTCTGACAACCCAGCCAAAAATTTTAGGTTGGCTTAGCCAATGTTTATAGGTCATCCCTAAAAGTGAGAACATAAATAATATAAATAAAAGATAAATGTGCGCATTTGTAGAACATCCGTGCAAGAGATCAATTTTGAGGTGCGCAGAAGAGATCTAAGGTGTGCTAAAGGAGCTCGAGTGCCTTTTTAGGATCTAAAGGTGTGCAAAAGAAGTATGAGGGATTTTTTGGGGGTTTTATTTCTCTTAAGGTGCACTATGAATTATTGAAGGTATGTGATGCTACACAGTGTGTTTTTATGAGGTTTTGATGTTGCAGTCTAGGATCGTAATCTGGGAATGATGCTATGAGGCTCGCTAGGGTATGAAGGCTAAATGTGACTAGGGTTTGAAGTTATGTCTGAAGTATGAAGCATGCAGGTGAAGTAAGAAGTATTATGTTTATGAATATCTTGTATCGGTGTTTATATAGGTCTTACTAAGTTAATGTATCCATTAAGTTGATGCCTACACAATATCTTTTTGAGTAAGTGCTCAAGTGAGGGGATTGGTGTCTAAAAACAAGTTGGTGCCTGCAAATATTGTAACAATAGGCCGGTGCATATAGGTGTTGCTTAGTTGGTGTATCTAGTAGGTTGGTGCCTACATCTTGCTGAGTTGGTGCTCAATTAAGGAGATTGTTGTCTCCATTAGGTTGGTGCCTACAATCTTTGTAACAATAGGTCAGTGCCTACATGAATTTATAAAGATAATTTTTATGGTTTTCTCTCAGTTGGGTTGCCATGTTAAACTGTGTGCATTGTGATTTGAGTTTATAAGTGATTATCGTTTCTTAGCTAATGAATGATTGATGAATGGTTAAATAAAGTAAAAATTATCTTATATTGATTCACCACCCCGCCCCCGCCCCCCCTCCCCGCCCTCCCACTTTTATTATAAGTATAAGTTCAACAATTTGTGTCGGAGTGGGTTCCTTCAAGAACATTTTAACCACTGGAAGGCGAATCTTGAGCACATATGGATTATAAGTAAGGTCTCCCTGCAAACATAGCTCCTTTGTTCGATGGAACAAACTATGCATCATGGAGTATAAGAATGAAGACATGTTTGAAGGCCCTTGGGTTTGGTATTCGGGAATCATTCACAATAGGTTATACAGATGAAGTTGGGAAGGAGTCAAGTGAAAACAATGCAAACGCAATAGATGTCATCTTGAGTGACCTATCAAATTTTGAGATTGTCAAGGTAATGAAGTGTACATCAACTAAGTAGATTTGGGACAAGCTACAAAACATCTGGTGAAGAGAGATTTGGTGATTGTTCCAGCTGTGAATCAAAGATAGAAGAAGCACAATTTGTGAGAAATCTAAAAGGAGGACCCAAAAAATACAAAGGTAAGATACCCTTCAAATGATTCAATTATGGTAGAATAGGACATTTTTCTACTAAGTGCCCATATGCAGAAAGGGAAGATAGTGATGATGAAGAAAAATCTATCTCCATAACCATGGAAACAAAACATGTCGATGAAGAAAATGAAGATAATCAAAAAGAAAAGTCAGATTCATAGGAAGTGAATCTTGAAGCATAACTCATTGATGCCTTAGAAGAAATAGACAGACCCAAGGGAAAGAATATAAAGCATGAGAAGAAATTGTAGAAACATGAAAAGAAGGATCATGATCTTCAACCAAAAAAGAAGACAATTATCACCCTAAAGACTCAACTAGAAGAGGCAAAAAGGATAGAAGAAGTGGTGAGAAGGCAACTGAAAGAAAAGGAAGGAAGAAAATTGTGAGAAGCTAGAGGCTGAAATTGTTTCCTTAAGAAAGGAACTAGAGAAAACAATTGATCATTTGAATAGAAGCTTGAAGTTTGGAAAGAGTACTAAAATCTTAGATAATATTCTTAGTTGTCAAAGGTCACCATTCATTAATATAGGTCTTGGATACGACGATAAACAAAAGAGCGCCAAGGGAGATGCAAACATTAAGGTAACAAATCCATTAGAAAAGGAAAATGAAGAAAAGCCTAAAAGTTATGCTAATATTCTCAAAGGCTCCATCAACAATGAAAGTAGCAGCAGGAAAGGAAATGATGACCAGCAGAAACCTGATTCTTCTCACAAGAACAACAAGAATGAGTTCATAAGAGCTAATCCACCAAGAAGACCTTTCAAAAACCGGTAACAAAATATCTTTCTTGGCTTTTGTTTTTCTTGCAATAATTTTGGTCATAAACCAATAGATTGTAGAGCTTATGCAAGAAGCAATCATGTGAGATATGTAAATGGAGGTTCTTGCAAAACCTCAAAGTGTGATTATGTGAGCAACAAAACCAAAAGTTCTCATGGGTTTGCTAACATAAACTACAATTCATTTGCTCCTCTACTTGATATTGAGTGTTATCAGTGCAATAACTATGGGCACATAGCATGTGATTGTAGAAGCAACATAATAAAGTTTCCTAAACAAAATAGAGAAGAAGATGTGCTTACCAAGCATAGAGAATAATACACCAGGGTGTGGAAAAGGAAGAAAGAAGAATGTGGACTTGCACTTTATGCTCAAAATAAAGGGAACTAATGGTACATTGACAATGGATTTTCAAAACACATGACAAGGGACCAAACCAAGTTTCTCACCTTGAAGGAAGAAAAAGGAGGCAATGTTACTTTTGGAGATAATGCTTTTGCAAGGATAATTGGAAAAGTGTTATTAGTCTTGATAATGGAAATACTAAGACACATAATTTCTTGTATGTTGAAGGGTTAAAACACAATATTATAAGTGTCAGTAAAATGTGTGATCAAGTTTACAACCTCATATTTCATTCTAAAGGATGTGAGATGAGGAAAACATATTTAGGAAGATTAGTGGCGAATGCAAATAGAACCTCAAGAAATGTATACATACTCGATGAAGTAAAAGGAGAAAAATATTGTATGGGAGTGATATCCCTCTTATATGGTTGGTAAAGGGAAGCACAATATCAGGGGGAGCAAACCTTTAGCCATTGATTTCAAAGGGGGAGAAGTTGAAAACATAGGAAGAATTGCAGACACAAGCAGAGTTGCAG
Source organism: Picea mariana (assembly GCA_032191745.1). Taxonomy (NCBI): domain Eukaryota; kingdom Viridiplantae; phylum Streptophyta; class Pinopsida; order Pinales; family Pinaceae; genus Picea; species Picea mariana. The sequence continues at coordinate 7,002 of JASDQU010034306.1, read as the reverse complement.
ATAGGGCGAGTATTACATAATTTACTAAGGGTTTCCATCAATGACAAAGGGGGAGATTGTTGGAAATATTTTTGTCATTGATGTCAAAGATAAGGGCAGACTACAAATGTCCAAGATAAATATTGCAAGATGGATATTGTTGGAAACATTGTTTTTGGATTTTTTATACTTAGTTTAGATACGCTATCTTTAAAGGAATTTTTACCCTATATACCTAGCTCAAATGGGAACATAGGTTTTATGGTTGGAAATATTATTCTGAGACCTTTCCAATGGTATATGTCATTCCCTCTAACTCCCTAGGAATTAGGAGATATGAATTTTTCCATACGACAACCCATCTATAAAATTTAGGTCGGCTCATCCAGTCTTTATAGGTCAGCCTTGAAAATGAGATTAGAAATTCTATAAATACAAGATATATGTGTGAATTTGTAGAGAATCCAAGCAAGAGATCAATTATGATGTGCACATAAGATATTTGAGGTGCACTAGAGGAGTTGGGGTGTCTTTTTGGGATCTAAAGGTGTGCAAGAGAAGTCTGAGGGATTTTCTTAAGGTTTTCTTGTTCTTAATGTGTGTTATGAAGGACTGAAGGTCTGTCATGTTGCAAAGTTAATTGTTATGAGGTTGTAATACTGCAGTCTGGGATTATATTCTAGGAATTATGTTATGAGGCTCGCTAGGGCATGAAGGCTAAATGTGACTAGGGTTTGAATCTATGTCTAAAGTATGAAGCATGTAGGTGAAGTCAGAAGTACTTTGTGTATTAAGATCTTGGATTGGTGTCTATATAGGTCATATTGATTTGGTGCTCAGTTAAGGATATTGGTGTCTCTAGTAGGTCGGTGCCTACATGATATCTTGTTGAGTTGGTGCTCAGGTGAGGGGATTGGTGTCTCCATTAGGTTGGTGCTTGCAAATATTGTAACAGTAAGTGGGTGCCTACAGGTGTTGTTGAGTTGGTGCTCAGTTGAGGAGATTGGTGTCTATAGTAGGTTGGTACCTACATCTTACTGAGTTGGTGCTCAGTTAAGGAGATTGATGTCTCGAGTAGGTTGGTGCCTACATGAATTTATAAAGATAATTTTTATGGTTTTTTATCGATTGGGCTTCCATGTTAAACTCTATGCATTGTGATTTGATTTATAAGTGATTATCGTTTCCCAACTAATGAATGATTGATGAATGGTTAAATAAAGTAAAAAGTATCTTATATTGATACACCCCCCTCCCTCTTAGTATAAGCATAAGTTCAAAAACTCTATGATATGTCTTTTGTCCTTTCTGAATTTACCAATATCCCATCCAATTTTGAGATGATGTGCTTGAGTATATTTCCTTCTATTACTACAAAAATTATTTTCTTGGGATTCAAGGAGACCCCATTGTTATCACCTTAAAACTATGCACTTGGACATTTCTGACAATCTTACTAAAATACGTCACTATTGGCATACATAACCCACCATTTTCAACCCCTCCCCACCACCATATGACCTCAAACTCATCAAAAACAATAAATTCAAACCCTAAATTTGACCAAAAGGTGCCAGAATATATATTACCCCCAATAATTGCACTAGGAAAACATGGATAATACCCCCAAAAGCTACACTACTCTGCAAAAAAGTCAATTTTGACTATTTTGGACCTAATTTGTCAAAATGGGAAGTTAGTTATATGTGGACCACTTTAAACCCTAATTTTTGTTGTTAATCTTAATTTGGCCATCTTTAGAAACTATTTTGAAGATAATTCAAGGGTGTTGAACCATTGTCTTCCATAAAACATGTGAGATCTAGCCATTCATCCATTATCACAAGTTAGGTTATGTTGTCGAAATATCACCAGAAATATTGAGGACCTCTTCCTATTGATAGCATATTTCTCATCTAGGTACCTTACTTATCCACCAAGGAGGAATTCATCAACACTCCAAGGAAGCCAAGGACCCATCCAAAGGAGGGGCTTTGGAACCCATCATCTTCAATGAGCGCACTTCATAGGTGTTTTCTTGACCTATTCATTGGTAATGAAGTATTCTTTACATTCTTTCAAACTCCTTGTTCATGGTTAATGCAATGATTTATTTCTAGTGTTCTTTTTTGCATCAAAAAATTGGGGTTTGACAATGGTAGAGTTAACTTAGGGTTTAGGTTTTCTATCTCTAAAATATGCTTCATCTATACCTAACACAACCATTAAGCTAGTGTAATTTACATACCATTGTCACAAATTACACCCAACAAATTCGCAGCCATTGGGGAAAAGAGTCATTTCTTCTTCCCTAGTTGTGGGTGTGTGTGTCTCCCCCCTCACCCACTTTACTCATAGTATAGATTGTGGAATTAAATTTCTATTTATTTTTGTTCTATTTGCATATAAGTTACCAGGTCGGAGCCCTTCATTCCTACCCTAGGAACAACCCAACATATTTTGTTGTTAGTTTCAAGGACATTGCATATATTGACCCATGTTTTTACACTCATTCGATGCAAAAACTTACCCCTATTTTCACAATGGTTTAGCACATTTTTGGGGGGAGGTTTCTGCACTCATTCAATGCAGAAACTAGTTGTGTTTCTGCACTACCAATGCAAATTTTGGGGTACTTTTCTGAATTGTTTCCAGAATTGATTTTTTTTGCATTTCTAGTTTTGTCTTGGACTAAGAAGTACTTGTGTAAGGTTCATTCATACTTATATAGTACTAGTATTGTACTATAATTCATTCTTTACGCTAAAATGTTGTAGGTAGAGAAAACATCGCTTAGGGTTCTTAGTACCTTCCACTTTTAGGATTTCTTTTTGTTGCATTGCATATTTATGTTTTAGTATACTAAGTACAGAACCATAGCTTGCTTGAATAGCTCTTAGAATTGCTTCATTTACAAAATATTTGGATAAACAAAATCCTCCCTTCTTTTATTAGTACTTGTCATAGGGTTTGTGTTTTTGTGTGGGGTGTTGGTCTTTGCTTTTCCAACTAACTAGATACCTATTTTCTAGCTTTCAGACATTTCATGTTTGTTGTTAAAGTAGGCCTTTTATTTTATATTGAAAAGTTTTTCAAGTTAAGGAAATGAATCTCCCTTACTTCTTAGTATTTGGCTTGTTTATTTTGCTTTTCAATTTGAAATTTCATGCTCATTTGGTTCTAGTCCTTCACTAGGTTGAAATAGGATTTTATATTTGATTATTTGAATTGTTTCATGTTTCTTTCTCCTTTGATTTTTTTTTTTAATTCCTAAATTTATATTAATTTTCAAAAAACATTGTTGTGCTAAAGCAAATAGTGTATACATGTTCTGCTTCTAAGTTTTCCAAAACATAGCACATTCTGGTAAGTAATTCTATCGACAGAAAGAGATGAACCAAGAAAAATTTCTAGGTTATCTTACATGTTACTCGCCAAAAAACTAACCCTAAAAGAAACTAATTCTAAAAAACATTCATACTTTTAAGCTTGCACACTACCCTTATCTTCCTACTCCTCACTAGTGTGTCGAATGCATGTGCCTTCAATGTCCATCAATACCTGACTTTGGAAGACTGTCCCTGCTTCATGTTCCCCTCCATGCACAAAACTTTGTGTTACTAGGTTGTTTGATGCTAAGGAAAGATTCTCCTTGCACTGAGACCCAATTAAAACTTTCAACCTTCCACATTCTACTTCTAGAATATCAATTATGCACTTTTGGGAGAGTAACAAGCTCATTTGGTTGACACTTTGAGAAGTACAGGAATGCTCCAATTCTTCTAGTTTGGAGGAAAGTGCCAAGATGGCATTGTCGTTGGCTTGGGTCACCTCCTCGTGTCGATGCAGTATCTTCTTATGTTCACGAAGGTATTCATTTGTCATTATTGTCTGATTGACCTTGCCCAGGGAGTTCCCATGATCCTAAAACTAAGATTATGTCCCCCGCAATCCTGAACCATGCAAAGAGAGATTGGATTGCTCCCATATTTCCCTGAGATAAAGATCCAAGGTTGCCACTATATATAACCACAAACCTGTAAAACCAAATATAATTACTAGAGATATGGAATTGATGTGCCCCTGAAATTCCTATCACCCCTTCTTTGAAATTTTATTAAGATAAAGAAAAATCTTATTTTAGTTGATTACTTGTCTTATTTTTTATCTTGCATTTTCATTTGTTGGAAATTCTTCGATTTGAAAGCATTTTCTTTTGAAGTTGATCACACCATTTTTGCACCCACTTCACACCTTAATCATATGCTTGGTTCATGACCCCGAGCTTACCCTAAAATAAACCACTTAACTTAAGACACTTAATCCCTCCTTGGGGCCAAAACAATCCTGTAGTTAAGTTAGGGTTGTGGGAAGATGCATCCAAATAATTTGCCACAACCATTTCATATCTTAAACATATTGGTTGACTTTTAGGGAACTCGTAATCCTTTCTATCGAATACAGTCAAGACCCATTTAGAAACAAGAGCACTCTTCAAAGTGGATAATGCCAAGGTTGGGATCAAAAATTTGATTGAGAATCCTAGCTCTTTCAATATTGAATATGCATTAACCATTTGATTTCAGCTTGAAGGAAAGATAACATGTTGTATGTATCTATGAAGAGGTAGCTTAGTGGTCATTCTACTAGGTTCCTATCCAAGTGACTCTCGGGGGAGGGAGGGCACCCAAGAAATATTTCTATGGGCCATTTGTATTTCATCACCCTTTATCTCTTAGTTGTAATTATCTCATTTGTACCTTCACGCATCTCCATAAGTTATTTCATCACCTCTTGTGGTAGTTGTTTGAAAGGCCCTTTTTTTGTTCATCCTCTTTCTTTGATGGTACCTTGAACCATTTTGGAGAAAGGTTTGGAAGGGTCATAGTCTAGACTTGTTTGAGTACTCTTAGTTTATCTCTTAGGATAGAGTCTTTTTCTTTGATAGGATGAAAGTTTCAGTTAGGACATCCACATTGTGATTCAATCATACATGAAACCACTTGGTGCACCACCTGAGCACATAGTGTTGTTGTTGTTGTTTGACCACTTCCTGCTTGATTGTTTTCTTTTATGAATTCAACTTCTTGATAGATTAATTATCTTTTCTAATAGATATTTACACCTAGGAATCAATAATGTACTTAGGGAGGATAATATGAAGTACCTAGGGAGGCACCAAAGGGGATAATTAATGTAATGTGGCCATATTAATGGAATAGGCCCACCATGTAATTAAAAAGAATTAATATAATCATAATGGGTAGTTGGCATAGACCTCTAAGAATATTCATGAGAAAGTATAAATACATGAGTATCATTGATCAGAATCTGGACCAGGGGTCAAAATTTAGCTCAAAAATCAAAGTTCTTGGAATTGCCTCAAAACAAACAGGTGCGTAGCCCTCGTTGTTACGAACCCAACGCACTTCGAACGGGGTCAAACGGACATTGGATGAGTGAGATATCGCGATCTGTTCGATTTGCCAAACAGGGAAAAAAAACGTTGACTGGACAGTCTGTACAGCTAACGTGGCATTCTGTACGTTGAGGTGGCAGTTGATGATGTGGCAATCATTTATTGGTAGATGTGGATGAATCCTATTTTGACACGTGGCATCATTGTATCAAATGGTTTGGTGCCATGTGGCCCAGGTGTGGGCTGCCATGTGGCACCTTTGTATATGGTGTAGTTCAAAATATTGTGGAGTCTGTGGGGATCGAACCCTGGACCTCCCCCACCATGATAGAGTTTTGGAAAAGGCTGCCCAACCAGCGTGCCACACATTGTTACTTATTATGTATACCATTTTATATATATTTAAGTTTGATTTAATTAAAAGTCGGACGGAGGTCGGGCTGGGGCTTAGCCCCAGCCCCCGGTTTCAATGCGCCTACCATATGACCATACCTCACAGATTTTGCACAGGATTCATGTGAGAATTTTGAACACATATACCCACATTCTTGGACACTTGTCCATTATCCATACAATTCTAAACTTGTCCCTTTTTGGTGCGTGGCGACGTGGTCACATGGCCCATGCGCCCAACGCCTATGCGGTTTGGGGGCCTTAATTCCGTTAACCGTTCGATGGTTTTGTGTGTTTTGCAGATTTGTGCATGGTGCTGGGTTTTAGCACAAAAATGAGCGCAGAGGCTAGGTTGGACACATAGAGGTGCGTTTTGGCGAACCAAAGACAACAAGCTTGAAGGAGGGAAATGGCAGGAGGCCTAACTTCTTCATTTTTTGGCCAAATGAGGTGTCGAAAAAGCCCAGCTAAGGGTTTTTGGATGTTTTGAATCCATTGGCACTATTTTCAAAGGCATTTGAAGACTTCTTTTGCAGTTTTTTCACCATTGAAGTTTCAGAGAGCTCCAGGGAGTTTGAAGCCCTCATTGATGGAGGCCATGCTCAAATGAGCCCAAGTTTGTTTTATGTGACTGAATAGTCATTTTTGGATAATTGTTATGCTATGAACACATTGGGATAGGTTTTAGAGGCATTTGAGGACTTTTACAGATGTTTTTTCCACAAGGAATCTCATGGAAGATCAAGGCCACATGTAGAAGAGGTCATGCCCGGATGAGCCAAGATCCGTTTTCAGAGTTCTATTAGTCATTTTTGGGGTTTTTATGTATTCTGAACCCAATGGTACAATCAGTAAATCCATTGGAGTTGAGCAGAATCTTGTAAAAGAATCTTTGAAAAACTAATCCCAGAGAGCCTAGTCCATTGATGGAGGCTCAAGGAGATGTAGCCCAGTTGGGGGTGAACTCCTTTATCATCTTATTATTATTGTGAGTTTGCTGGTTTATTTGCTGCAAGTTATGTTTATTGTGTATTTGTTTAAAAAACACATATTTAACTTTTTAAAGACCTCCCACATAAACATTTAAAAGAAGCATGAACTTGACACATAAAACCTCTTGCATAACTAAGACATTGAGCAAGGTCCTGAAAAGTTTATTTTAATGGAGTAGAGGGTGCTTGCATAGCAAAACAAGTTAGCCCCCTATTTTC
>JASDQU010034305.1:6830-20332 GCA_032191745.1 Picea mariana | reverse complement strand
TCTATTGGGGCAATGTTTCCAAATTAAGACAGACCATCAAAGCCTCAAGTATTTTCTGGAACAACACATTTCCTCCCCAGAACAAAAAAAATGGGTGACTAATCTCTTTGGATATGATTATGAGATCATTTACAAGAAAGACAAAGACAACATGGTTGTAGATGCACTTTCCTGAAAATATGAAGATGAAGGATCCATTTTTTCTCTTTCATTCATTGTACCAGATTAGCTCCAACCCATTCGCCAAGAATGGCTACAAGATCCCAAAAGTTTGCAGTTGATACAACAATTGCAGTCCAATGCTCCAGCTGCCCCAGGGTACTCTTGGCTCCATGATGAACTTCAATACAAAGGCCATTTGTATTTAAGTAAACAATCAAAGCTTAAATCCACGGTACTTTCTGAGCTTCATGATACACCCACAACAGGGCATTCCGGGTTCACCAAAACCTATGATAGGGTCAAACGTTCCTTTTTCTGGGATGGTATGAAACATGAAATTCGTAATTTTGTCGATGAATGTGATGTGTGTCAATGCAACAAGGGATAAACGGTCAAATCTTTGAGCACACTACAATTGATCCTGATTCCACCTACTATTTGGAAGGATATCTCTATGGATTTTATTATCGTCTTACCCAAATCGGAAAATAAATCAGTCATCATGGTGGTTGTTGATCGCCTTTCCAAGTATGATCATTTCTACACCCTTCAACACCCATTTATAGCATCCATGACAGCTCAAATTTTCATGGATCATGTCTTCAAGATTCATGGCATGCTGCACTCTATTGTTTTTAATCGCGACCCAACTTTCACAAGCAATTTTTGGCAAGAACTGTTCAAGATACAAGGCACCTAATTGCATCTCAGCACAACCTATCATCCCAAGACTGATGGCCAAACAGAAGTTGTAAACAAGTTCTTTGAAACATATTTGAGGTGTTTTTCCTCGAAAAAGAAAAATCAGTGGGCTCAATGGTTACCCCTAGCTAAATGGTGGTACAACACTTCATACCATACAACTACATGCATGACTCCTTTTGAAGTGGTATATGGACAGAAGCCACCTTTATTTCTTTCATACTTACCAGGTGCCTTAAAGGTCTGGGCGGTTGACCTAGCACTTACAGCTCGAGAGGCTATTTTCTGTACCCTCAAAGAGAATTTGGTCATGGAACAAAATTGCATGAAGCAACAAGCAAATCAAGGTCACTCTGAACGTTAGTTTGCAGAAGGGGATCATGTGTTTCTTTGACTGCAACCTTACAAGAAAACTTCCCTCAAGGCTGAGAATTGTCAAAAGCTAGCGCCCAAATTTTATGGTCCTTATACCATTCTCAAGCATGTGGGACAAGTAGCCTATCAGTTAGCTTTGCCTAGCCATTCGAAGATAGATGTTGTTTTTCATGTTTCATGCTTAAAGAAGGTGATTGGAGCTAAGTGCCAAATTCAAACCAACCTTCCAGAGTTAGCTGAAGAAGGATCCATTTGGCCACAACCAGAAGCAGTTTTGGACCAACATGAGCATCACCTACATCAGAGAACCATCAAGGAAGTGCTAGTCCAGTGGAAAGATACATCTCCAACAGATGCCACTTGGGAACCAACTACCATTCTGCAACAATTTCCTCATCTCAAGCCTTGAGGACAAGGTTGTTTTTAAGGGGGCGGACATGTTAGAGTCCTAACCCACACATAGGTAGAACAATATAGTCAGATGTAATAAAAGTCAATATTAATAAGGCCTTTCAATAAAATAGAATAAGGCGTATGTAAGAAGACCTAATAGAAGATTCCACTTCTAGAAGGATCTTCCTCTAGATACTTCTTTTTAGTATAAATAGGAGTCGAGGGTATGAGAATCCTAGATTGGATATTATTGTAATAGAGCTCTGCTCAACTGGAGGTTTCCCCCTCGAAGAGGCCCATGAGAATTTATTTCATATTCAAAGTGTTATTTCTGTTATTTTTCTCATATCATTTCAGTGTTATTGTGGTTAATGTTCTGGATATATTGTTGTTATTCTGCCATTTCTAGCATTTTATTTCTGTTCTGCATACATTTTATATCTAGAATATTACAAGCAGTGCTGGTAAGGGGAAATGGGTGGGTGGGACCAGAGAGAAGGACTTATAAGTGATAGGTACCACTATTATCAGGGAGAAAAGGGGAATATAATGGGAGAGGTGGAAAATAGGGACGTTGTGAAGGGGTCAGATCCATTGAAAAAAAAGGCTTGAAAATGAAAGGTACCACTATGCTCAGGGAGAAAAGGAGAATCCAATGGAATAGGCCTCAAATAAGGGTGTCAGTGGGAGCTCTATACTCTGATCTTAATAAAACTGTAGTGTTGAAAGGCCCAAATTCTTAACAGGATAAAATGTGTAGTAATTTTGCAACCAGAATGTAGGAGGTGAAGTTGCATGACAATGGATCTTGTTTTTTCTGTCTCTTTTTATTTCCCAAGGGTTAGGATATTTATGGTTTCTACAGACAAGGGTTGGCCCTGTGCTATATCTCTCTGATATATGTGCAGGGTGCAACAATAGTGCTTGGCCCAATACCTCAGGAAACCAACTAAGGAGGCTAGACTGTACCCTTAGCCATACTACCCAACCACCTAGGTACTAGAGAGTATCTTCCCAAGTGCTATTATCAGTGGCACTATAATAGTTAGACGAATGATCAGTTTATCTACAAAGGGCTTCAAAATATCTAGGCCAGTCCATATACATGTGTTGTGTGATGCGCTACCACTCGAAGAGGTACCAACATCAGTTACAAGGGTGGCCAACAATGTGATCTTAAGTACCACTTGTAGTTTTTGCATGTATGTTTCCCCAGCTGCAGATTTATGCACTAAATGATAGATCTTTGTAGCTTTAAGACACTAGAATATGTCTCTACCTTGGAAAAAAATTAACCCACAATGTTTTTTCCAAGGAAAGTGCTTTGATACCACTTGTAAGGTACCAGATCTATTATATTAGCACAAAAGATAAATAATGCAGAGAAAAACACTAAAATAGAAACAAAAGATGAAAATTCTATAGAGATAACAACAAAACAACAAATTATATGGAACCAGAACACCAAAATTATACCTTTATTGATAGGAAACAATGTCCACTTGCCTCTTCGAGGGGGAAACCTCCAGCAAATCAGAGATCTATTATAATAATTCTGAAGACAAATACTTCTCATTCTTATTTCTCTTATTTATACTAATTATATCTTCTAAAGAAACTTCTAGCAGAAGATATTTCGAGAAGCGAAAGCTTCTATTAGGTATTATTACATTGACTTGTTCTCATTTATTAAATAGTCCTTATAGACTAACGTCGACCTTTATTGCATGGAAAATATATTATTCTACCTACATGATGGGTTATGGAGGTTATGTCCCTAAAAAGGCTCCACCACCATTTTAGGTCCTCCATATTGAAGGCTTCCCTCTAGGTATTGTAACCTAGTTTTATAGTGATGTCCTAGGTCTTTGGGTTTTTGGACCAATACATGGAATCATGGGAATTCTCATCAAGAAAAATGAAATTAGATTGTATAAGTATAACATAATTGTTTCATTCAGAATCTTCCTCGATTCTTATTCCTAGTGTCTCAGTGGATTTCCAAGCCTCTCTGCCTCTATGCACATGATTGAAATACTTAACATTACTTAACCAAACAAGGTTTTGGTCTCTAAGAGACTGGATCAAACCTTCAGATAGTCAAAAAGAGTTTCCAGCTCCTATCTATGGATCTTCTCACATGTGCACAGATCATTCATTACCTATTTTCCAAACCACCCATTCTCCTACTAGAGGAAAATCCTGGACCAAGGCCTTCAAAAAATTTGAACCTTTCATCAACTTTATCGACTCTCTTATCTAGTCCACAATTGAGTGACCGGTAAAGTATTTTGAGTGCATAACCCTGCACCAAATGGATTTTCCTTGAATCATTCTCCGAAGACTTCACCCTACCAAGTCTGAGAAAAAACATAGATATTTTTAATCCCCCAACCTCTTATCATTTTGGGCGATGCAATAGCAGACAATTTAGCTATATGAGTACCCTTTGATCATCTTTGTCTCACTCATAAGTATTGATAGCTGGTCATGTCGATCTTATTGAGAATTGCTTTTGGAATTGTTGCAATTGATGACCAATATAAAGGAATATTTTCTAGGATCGACTTGAGAAGCACTAATATTCCTCCTCACGATATCAATTTGTTAACCCAAATCTATATTTGAGCTTCGATTTTCTTCACCAACCACCCCCAATCCTGGATTCGATAATTGTATGATTTTAGAAAAAATTCAAGGTATTTGAATCCTTCTTCCAACCTTCTTCTAGGGGCAAAAACAATTCTCTCTACTTGACGTAATTCACCCTCGGACTAGTTGTGGAAAATGATAGAGGATTTATCAAAGTTTATCTCCATTACACTCACTCTGCAATAGATCTATAACACTGAATTGAGTTCTTCCAGTTCACCAATGGATCCTTGAATAGTGCAAAAAATCTCATCCACAAACAAAATGTGGGAAATGGATTCACTATCCGAAACCTTCACCCCTCTCAACCACCTTCCCTCTTTGGATTCTTTAATCAGTCGACTGAAATATTCACCTACTCATAGGAAGAGGAAAGGTGAAAGAGGGAAACCTTGTCGCAATCTCTGGGAGGCCCTAAAAAATATGGAGGGACAATCATTGATTAAGAATGCAAAGGGTGATGAATCAACACAACCCATTATCCAATTTACTACTGGAAGAGACATACCAATCTAAATCAATATAAGGTGGATGAAGGTCCAGTTAATTTTGTCGTAGGCCTTAGATAGGTCCAACTTTATAATAAATAATTTCTCCTTGAGTATTTGGCTGAATGAAAAACCTCTTGTGCCATGGCCACAACATCATGGATATGACGGTTTTGCAGAAAACTGAATTGTTCATCTCTAATTATTTCACTTAAAATAGGTTTTAGCCATACAACAATTATCTTAGACATTATTTTATACACCAGATTACAACAAGAAATGGGGCGATAATCCCCAAAGGAAGAACAATATTTCTTTTTAGGAATGAGACAGAGAAAGGTAGAGTTCAGAGATCCCAAAATCTTACTAGTCCTTTGTGATTATTTTACTATTTGGATAAGGTATTCTTTCATAAGTTCATAAAAACCGAGGAAGAATTCTACCGAAAAACCATTTGGTCTAGGGATTTTTCCCTTCTACATAGAGAAGATAATTGATTTTACTTTTGATTCAGCGACTTCCTCTTCTAATGAATTGTTCATTTCCTCTCCAATCATCATCATGAATTTAGAAACCACATGTGAAATTTCTTGAATAAGGCATCCACCAGGAGCTTTGAAAATAGATTGAAAATAATTGAACCCTACTTCAACTTTATCTTTAAAAGAGTTGACCATACTACCATCCTCATTTATGATTTCCCAAATGCTATTGATGTTCTTTCTTAGATTAGAAAATTGAAGGAAATACTTTGTGTTATTATCGCCCCCAGAGAGCCATAAGGCCCTACTTTTGAACCTTTGGGATAACGCTGTCACCTATGGTCATCAAACCAGGACAGTGGCCCTCAACTATTCCCTTGAAGAGAAAAAGAAAAAGATCAAAAGAAATAAAATTAGGAATAAAAGACAATGAATGGGATAGGAAACAATTGCATTTATGACAAGGTGAAAATCACCCTCTTAAAAGGCACCCACAAATAAGACTTTACATTTTCCTATTATTACATGCACCCCATGCCCAAACACTTACCCCATGCCACCTCATACACTTACATGACTTGGATTATATCCCACCTGGGAAACACCCAAAACTTAAGGGAAGTTAGCCCAATAGGACACCCTAAGACCTTCTCCTAACCTAACTTGTCAAATTGCATAACGTATTTGAGCATTTGTCTAGGTTAAGGGGGGTTTGATTCACATGTTTGGGTAATTTAATTATTGGATATGATTTACATGCTATGATCCTTGTAACTTATGAACCCCTAGAGGGAATACTTGTTGTTTTTGCAAGACCTTTCCCGGTGGATAGGTACACACGAGGGAATGATTAGCTCAGACATTCATGAGGGCCTAAAGCCCATAGATGGATGTTGCAACCCTAGCCAGAGGTAAGAAGAAACTGAATATTTTCATAGGGAAAAAGAAGGATGTTTCCTTTGGAGGCACCCTGGCAGACCTAGACCCAGGGGGACCTTTCTTCCACATGTACCTTGGTCCTTGAGGGCCCTTGATGTCACCATCATGACCCTAAACGTCATCCAGATCTAGGGTTTCATTTTTGAGGCAGTTATGAGCCTGGTGGCACATGTGGGCATCATATGGGGCCTCTGGAGACTAAGAGCCCTACATTTTAGGCTCAACATTCCACCTTTAGGCCTCAACCTCACTCTATAAGGGCACGACGTCACCTTTGGAGATGTATTTAGATGCTAATTAATTTTTATTATGTCAAAATTGGATTTTATTGTAAATTGGCCAAGTCAGCCTTAATTTTGACCTAAAATTAATTAAAGGTCAAAGTTTTATATAAATAAACATAAAGTACTCTCATTTTAACATCACAACTTCTCATACAAGAGAAGAGGATTGAAATTTGTGCCCTATTTGGGGTGTCTTTGGCTAAAATAAGGAAGGTGCACTTGTCTTGGAAGCTATATTTTGCAACTTGGATCAATTTTGGTGAATTCATTTGGTACTCTAGTGTTTTCATGCATGATTATCCTTGGTGAAGTAAATTTTCTTTTTGTCATTACTTTGGAATGGTTATAGTACAATTTCTTTCTCATGATAAAGATTATGAAATTGCATGCTTGATAAACCCTAGAAGTGAAGCACTTAAGGTACTACTTCTTCACTTTGTATTTGCTAGACTTTGCCTAATTGGTTTATATTGTCAAGCCTTTAAATCCCTAAGATTCTAGCACTTTAGAGGTCTTGATTAATTGTGGTTGTATATAAATTTAATTTCTAATAAGTCTAAGAAGAAGGAAGAGCTAGGGCCTAGAAGAGCCTACACCCTAGTTAGCTTACCTTCTCAAAGCTTGGATTCTAGGAAGACTTAAGGTACTACTCTTCCTAAGTCCATCCTTTACTTAGATCAACAATATCATGGTTGTTGTTTCCTCCAAGTAAATGATTCAACCTCTTGACTCCATTACCCCCATAGAGGCACTAGTCTTCACCTCTTACTTCTTGAGAACTCAACCTACAATCAAACTTCATTTGCTATTTCTACTAACTTAGCCTAACATACTAACCTAGTTTTAAGATACTAACTTGTTTTTGTTACTAGAATTGCTACAACCATTATATAGTAGCTCATTTCAGTTTACAAGTTAACTTAATCAACCCATAAAATTGCATGAAGCAAAATATTATTAGCTAGAATTAAAGTGTGTCCAAATTGATCCTTACAAAGTGCATTTTTGAAGGTTTCCTGCAGTTGTCATCACTCTTGTTTTGTTTTTGTTACAGTCACTTTCGACAGCTTGTTAAAATCACTTGTTGATTGATAAGCCACCCAAAATTTGTACTAGGAAATCCACAATCAATAAATGATAAAAGTGTTCACTAAATTGCCTTAGCAAGGTACTTTTCTGAAGTTGCTTACTGCTGTCATAACTGTTAATTTGTTGTTGTTGTTAAAATTAATTTGATATCCTTTTAAAGTCATTGCTTGGCTTCAATTAATATAGAAATTGTAAGTGGAAAAAGTATTATCATTGCAAGGTCTTTATATTTTATTACATTGTCCTTATATGTTACAATTTCTGGATTTATTGTTGTTGCTACACATCTATCTTTTATGCATAAACTTGTTTGGTAGCGGACTTTTATATTGAAGTCATTGATTGAATGCATTGATATCATTGGTTATTATATAATGTTTGTTGTTTATTTGGTAAAGGGCAGGTATCATTCATCTTATTTCCCCTTAACCCCTTGCCACAACCTTTCCAAATGACTTCATTCATTTGAGTGGCCTAGAGAGAGGGGTGGTATTACCTTGTATTATCCACCTTCATCATCCAACTAGGTCCTGGGACGTCTCCCTTGGAGTGAGGTTTTACTCCTCCTAAAGAGAAAGAGGTACCTTATTTGGGTGACAGTGATAGGGTTACCTCCGTGTTACATCAATCTAAGCCTACTTGCCTTTAGGCTTTGGGAAAGTATAGATTGTGCGATAACCGGCTTGAGACCAAATCTCCAAGCAACAACAACATGAGAGATCATACATAAATCTTCAAGCTACGAACCAACACCTGAGTGCCAAGCCTATCACCTAAGGATTCCTTGTTTTCATTTAAATAAAAAAAAATTAACAAGCTTGACGCCCAATCTCTTAGTCCATGAGTCAAGCACCACAAGCTTACCAACTATCAATCAACAACTACTACTATTAAAGGGACCACAAGTCAAATCCCAGTGCATTTAGCACCAAGTTGCCAAGAGAGCATATTATGCACAACACATCAAGTTGCATTGGATATAGGAGGGTTTTCAAATGACAAGGTAAAGGGCGCCAAACAAATGTCATTCAAAGGAAATGCCGAGGGTGCTCATAATGCATGTTCATAGCTAGTAAATTGAAAAGAAACACCAAAGAATGATTCCTATGTTTCTTTTACAAATCTGTACAAGGTTTTTTTGTTGTATTATTTTGTTGTTGTGCATTGTGTCACTATTTGGACCTTCACTTTACTATATTGATTACATTGCAACTCTTCACAAGATGCTCAAATTGTCATGGGAAAACCCTGCAAGGTGGTTGAAGTCTCGATATCAAATATTGGAAAGCATGGCCATACAAAATCTCATTTTGTAGGCATTGATATGTTTACAACAAAAATTTCGAATATATTGCTCCTTTTTCTCATAACTATGACATTCCAAAGATCATTCACATTGATTAATACATTATTTCTTATATTCATTACTATTTGAAGCAAACATAAAATTTGTTGCAACAGATTTTAAACTTGGGAAAAGTTGTATCTATCATATTAATCCTTTGTGAATTATTTTTCTGTTCTAATGGTGTAATTTTTGTTGAGGACATAGTCAACATGCTCCAGAATGCCTCCCTAACGGGTCTGGGTGAATGAATATAGAAATTGGTACTATCATGAAACCCTCATAGATATCAAAGGCGAACAATGTGTTGTCAGAATCAGACTTAAAAACTTGAGTTGTTGATTAATCAAATTTTTAAAGATCCCAAAACCATCACATAAATTGCATATAGCTAAAACAAGGCATGAAATTAAAAACTGTTGAAAACAAAGATTTTGTAGCGAGTTTCACCTGGTCACTGTGAAACCACACAATTAGTCTATGCCAGGTCCTATTCAACTTCTAGTTGGAGGGAGCATGCCAAATCACCATGAGGACTTGAGGAATCATATACTTTGCCACCCAAACTCATGTAGTTTTTTGAGATTTGAATGCATTAATTAGGTCAAGAACTGAATCCTAGAATTTAGTTGTTTGTTTGGAAGTTGTTATTATTCTGTTGTAACTTCTTCTAATTTTGTAACCTCATGAACCTCATGAGATCAAGGCCGATATATCTTCTCTTGTACATCATCTAATGCCTTCTAAGATTAAAGAGATATATAGGCCTCTAAAATTACGCCATGTCCTTCATGACTTTCCTCTAAAGCATTACAAATACCTTCCCATATTTGATGGAGAACTTGACAATCTTATAGTGGAAAAACACTTTCAAGATTTTGAGCATTTGATTGACCTTTTTGAAGTTGAGCATGATGATGTTTGTATGAGAGAATTTTCTCAATCATTGCAAGGGGATGCTAAGGAGTGGTTTAGGCATTTGCAGCCTGAATCAATCAGTTCATGGGAGGAAATGAATGATGTTTTTCTCAAGTTTTGGGGTGAGATAAAGTCATTATATCAGTACCTTTGTGAGTTTCATACCATGAAGAGACAGAGGGATGAAACTATCCCTATGTTTAATAGGAAAAAATTCAGTTTTTATCATAAGATGCCTAAATAAATTCAACCCTCAAAAGCTGTTGCTAGGCTGTGTTATGCAACATCCTTCCATCCAGACTTATATTTTCTTCTCATGGAGAGGAGGTATGTGACTTTGCAGTAGATGTTATTTGATGCTCAAGAAGTAGAAGATAACCTTTTAGCATGTGGTAAGCTATGAGATCAAATTTAGGATGAGGAGGTGAAAGATGAGGAACACGATAGTGTGCATGATAAGCAGGAGGTTGATTATGTCATAAGTTTTCTTGAAGAATGCCATGAAAGTGAGCATAAACAAGAACGAGCTGATTCGAATTGTGATCCTTTGCATTATGATCAAAGAGTTGATTATGCTATGAATTTTTTCAAAGTTTTCAAAGATGATGTTTTTGTAGAGGATAAAGATCAAGTTGTTGAAGAGCAAGTTGTTTTCAATAACTTTTTTGCTGATGATATTGCAGAAGGATTTGATCTACCTATATATGATGAGTATGATGTTGATTTTCTAGAGCAACCAACTGTATGTTTTTCATTAGAAAATGATTCTTTTTAGCAGTCCTGTGAACGCACTCAGCCCATATATGATGGTTATGTTATTGAAAATGAGGAAAGCATTGAATTTACTGAAGGTAATTCTTTTTCGTTGTGCTTTTCTTCATTTAAACTGTTGATTTTTTTTTTTAAAATCATCAATGAAGCAGAGGAGTGTGAGCTAATGCAAAATCACATCGGTTTAATGGAACAAGATGACAACATATAAACCAACAACGACCTTCTCATGTTTCTCATGATCCTATAGCATGTTATATGGAAGATTTTGTCTGTTCAAATTTGCATCCATTGGTCAATTGTCAGTTTGAAAGTGAAAATTATTATGAGCTAGTGTCCAAACCAACTATGTCTTTTTTCCCAGCAAGTGGTCCATTACAACACTCTCATGAAAATTTCCAGCTTGTTTGTGACAACCATCAGGTTGAAGTACGTGACAAAGAAGATGCAATTGTAGGGATTTCACAAAATCAAATTAGTTTGAATGCTTTCAAAGATCCTTTTGCAACATGTTTGGAGTCAATAGGTGGGGCTAAGTTTTTAGATTTGCTCAATATTGAATTTGTTTTCAAATTTTTAGATGAGTTGTCATTAAGGAGTGTTTTCTTTTCATCCCTGAAATACATGCAAGGAATTTACCCAGTGAACAAGATGCTTGCATGGTTGCACTAGATTTTTTATTTCACTTGATTGAGAAGCTTATGGTTCAGTTCAGTAGGTAGGAGTGTTTGGAATAAGTTCACAATTTTGAGCAAATTTCAACAATTTTCATTTTTGTTTTCAGTAGTCAGTTTAGTTTCAGTTTAAAATTGAGTTTGCAACAATGCAATTTCGATTTTAAGTTTGAAGGATGAGTTTGGTTGTAGTCTTGAAGTTGGGAACAAACCAATGGAAAAGAACATGGTATGCAGAGTTCTTGGAAGCTTATAGGGAGAATGACATTCCCCCATGGAACCTATGTCAGCACATAAATTTGAATTTTCAAATTTGGTCATTTTTGCAGCATTAGTTTTGCTGCACCAACGAACTAGATCAATTCGTAGCGCATGGATTTTTGGTCATTTCATAGCGCTTGTTAGCTGATTTTCAATGTCATTTTTGTGACAAAAATATGGAAGTCTCGGATAAAATTTATAAGATTGGAAAACAAAAATGGGTTTTCATAGTCAATTTGGCTCTCGGGTTTATAGCAGGGTTATACAACATTTTTGTTAAAAAACAAAGTATGGGCCCGAGGCCCAATCTACAAGAAACATAAACATGAGCGCTCATACAAAAATATTCAAGCTATGAACCAACACCCCAGTGCCAAGCCTAGTACCTAAGGAGTCCTCGTTTTCATTTAAAAACAATAAATCAATAAGCCCGAGGCTCAATATCTAAGTCCACGAGTCAAGTACCACAAGCTTACCAACTATCAATCAACAACTACTACTATCAGAGGGACCACAAGTCAAAGCCCAACACATTTAGTACCAAACCAAAAAGAGAGAGTATTATGCACAACACGTCAAGGTGCATTGGATACAAGAGGGTTTTCAAATGACAAGGTAAAGGGTGCCAAACAAATGTAGTTCAAAGGAAATGTTGAGGGCACTCATAATGCATGTTTATAGCTGGTAAATTGACAGGAAACACCAGAGATTGATTCCTATGCTACTTTTACAAATCTGTACATGTTGGTTTTTGTGTTATTACTTTTTGTTGTGCATTGTGTCACTATTTGGACCTTCACTTTACTATATTGATTACATTGTGACTCTTCAGAAGATGCTCAAATTGTCATGGGAAAAACCCTGGAAGGTGGTGGAAGTCTCGATATCAAAGACTGGAAAGCATGGCCATACAAAATATCATTTTGTAGGCATTGATATGTTTATAGCAAAAAAATCAAAGGTATTTCTCCTTTTTCTCATAATTGTGACATTCCAGAGGTCAATCACATTGATTAATATAGGGTTTATTATATTCATTACTATTGGAAGGAAACCGAAAATTTGCTACAACAGATTTTAAACTTGGGAAAAATGGTATCTAGCATATTAATCCTTTGTGACTTATTTTTCTGTGCTAAGGGTGCAATTTTTGTTGAGGACATGGTCATCATGCTCCAAAATGCCCTCCTAATAGGTATGCATGAATGAATATAGTAATTCGTAATATCAGGCAACCCTCAAAGATATCAAAGCCGAGAAATGTAGTGTCACACTCAGACTTAAAAACTTGAGTTGTTGATTAATCAGAGTTTTGAAGAGTCCAAAACCATCACACAAATTTCATATAGTTAAAACAAGGCCTAAAATTAAAATCTCCTAAAAACAAAGATTTCACAGCAAGCTTCACCTGGTCCCTACAAAACCACACAGTCAGTCTATGTCAGAGCCTATTCAACTTCCAGCTGGAGGGAGCATTCCAAATCACCATTAGGACTCAAGGAATCATCTATTTTTCCACCCAAACTAATGTAGTTTGTTGAGATTTGAATGCATTAATTAGGTCAAGAACTGAATCCTAGAATTTAGCAGTTTGTATGGAAGTTGTTATTATTCTGTTGTAACTTCTTCTAATTTTGGAAAAGTTTAAAGAAGACCCATCCTTCAACTTTATAAAGAGGATATCCTATATATTTTGGGAAAAAACATTGTAAAATGGTTTCGGCCCAAAGGATCTAGAGAGCTTGGAGGAAACACAAATCTGTGTGTTATCAATGTAAGCCTAAGGGCATTCATGTTTTTTTAAATATTCCTGGCTTTGATGATTCCTGATATTTTTATATCAAATTGTGTTTTCTTTTTTGTTCATCTGTATTTCCATATTGCTTGAATAAATTGTAGCATTTGAAGATCAATTTCTGTCTTTGATTTATATATTCTTGAAACAACAAAGGGTTTGTTGTAACTTT
>JASDQU010034304.1:1674-21915 GCA_032191745.1 Picea mariana | reverse complement strand
TAATAATATAATCCTAAAAGATTATCTAAACTATATTTATTTATTAAAATAACATTAACTAATTATTTATTATTAATTAGTTATTCTTGATTATGATTAATTTAAGTATTAATTAACTCATTAATTAATAAGGTAAATAAATAAAGGTGGATAATAAAATATATTATTAAATTAAGTTACGTTCCTGAAAATGGAAACATATTAAAGAATGGGATAAGATATTAATGAAGGGGGGGATAAGATATTAAAGAATGGGATAAGACATTAATGAAGGGGGATAAGACATTAAAGAATGGGATAAGATATTAGGTAGGGAGTAAATGAAGGGAAGTCGGTAAAGGAGGGATAATGAAGGGAAGGAGTTTGACGGGAGAGGATTCTACGGGAGTTGGCCAGGGATTTTGGGAGCTCGGAGTATTGCAAAGGGAAGTGAAAATTCATGAGTGGTATTGATACAGTGCACCATGAGTTGCTGGGGGTTTTGGGCATGGAGGGCCAGGATATCCGTTGATATCCTGGGGCTAGGGAGCTACCTAGTTGGCAGGGAGGAAGGTTTTGGGTAGTGTTCATAAGCGATCAAGGAGGCAAGCTACGGACAACAGGAGGGATAATAGCATCAGGTTAAGTTATTTAGGTATTTACCAAGAATTATGCATTGTATTTGTAATTTAATTTGTTATTAAATTTTATTATATTGATGAATTTGCATACAAATGAGATAAATTATAGAAATTCTTAAATTTTACGACTAAGTATAAAATAATTGGTTGTTTAACTTATTTAGGCCTTACATTGTAAGTGTGTTCCTCATCTCTATTTTCTCGACATTGCTTCGCTTCCAATGAGTGTCCATAGCCATGATGAAGTTGCCTCGGTACCATACAAGCATGGCCCCACTGCTAGTGAGCGTTCATAGCCCCGACAAGTTTACCTATACTTCCCACACTATTTACAATGCTTTCAACTTCCTTTATTTTACATTATGCTCACCCTTTTATATTTGTATATAAGTATTGCATTTGCAATTGGGTGTATAGGAAGAAAGGTGATATGAGAGTTTCTTTGATTTATTAAGTAGATGCTATGCATTTATGTTTAACCCACATGTCTCCCAAAGAACCATCATAGTAGTAGCCATCTTATAAATGTGAGGTGGATGGAGCTTAAAGAAAATAGTACATAAAAACTGTCTTTTACTTATGGATTATCATGGTATGTTCGGTAGGCACATGTGTTCTACCACAACTATTAGTTCATATCCACAGCTAAGAACTTCATGAAGGTTTTTTTCTAGATAGAACAACCCATGAAATTCATGACTTATAAGAATGTCTTCAGTACGTGACCAGAGTTGGACCTGCGTCTTACTCAAATTCAAAGGTTAATCCTTAGGTCAAATGAAGGAGTTAAATCAACTCAAGAAATAATAACATTCAAAATAAGAGATGAAAAAAACATGTACAATCAGAAAGCAAGTGCTAAAACTAAACCAATCATGAAGAAACAAAAAATAAACTAAAAGAAATCACAAAAGAAAAAAATGTCAGTTATGAAATCAAACTAAAAAAAAAGAACATGGAAGCATGGGAGAAAGCAGTAGAGTACGGATGATATATACAAAAAAATTTACATTACAACTTCAGGAGTTGAAATAAGGGAAAAATATTCACCAAATAAATTTTCCATACAAACTAAAACCCATCAAGAATGATTTTGAGGACCAAGTACATAATATGGAAATCATAACCAATGCGATTATGAGGAACAATAATCAAGAAAATTGATATTAAATCAAGCTCCTCATTAAAATAAATTTGAACCTTTCTTGGTGACAACATTTGAATTCTTGAAATATTAAAAATCGAATAAATTCATGAGTAACATTTGCACACGAATTCACACCCGTTAAACTTACTTCCATGTAAGGTCTTGGTAAAATAATATTTTGAAAGCGAAGGACGTTCAATCTCAGAAATTTCATTGATTATAATTCATCGACATATTCATTACCTCTTTGATTACTAACCCTAATCATTCTACTGATTTTATCACTCACGCCTGATGTAATAAGAGAATAAACCCACTGCCATGATTGAAAAATTAAGCAAATAAGGGGGTAAAATTATCTACAGATAAAAGTAAATAAACTGCAGTGAAAGAAAAATCAAAAGAAAAATATGTTAGTTGTTAAAAGAAAAATCAACTTGAAAGATAAGCATAGAATCCCAACAACATGGGACAGATCATGAACATTAGAAGAAAAAGGATTTTCAGTGAAATCAAGGGAAAGAGTTGGTAAAGGTAGGTCAACCATTCAAAATAAATTCCAAAAGACAGATTCACAGGGTAAAGTTCACAATGTAAAAGGAAAAACAAGCAAGGTCATGAGAATTGATAATCAAGTGAATAATTTGCAACAAAATTCTCTGATCCAATTGACACATATAATTTTTCCCTTTCATCTAGTGAACTAATTGAATTTTTTCAGGAACCTAACAACATAGGTTAATGGAAATTCATAGTAAAAATAGATTTTCAATTCATTCATGTGAAACATTCCACAAACACTCAAACCCTTTGGACTCACTACCATGAATAAGTCCCTTGCACATTTGAAAAGACCATGAATTTTAATCTTTGAAATTACATTTGATATCTTTCACCAAAGTATGAATTTCTCCTTGCCGTGAGAGATGATTATTACTTTTGAAAAAAATATAATGATTCAATATGATGAGGCAAGAAGAGAATATTACAACTATGGAGGAAAATAGAATCATGATGATGGGCTAAAACTGACTCGAAATAGTAGCTTCTTTGAAACACAATTATATCAAAGAACATATAAAAAACCAAATATAAAAGAGAATCAAGGATGTATTTCTAATCATATGTTGAATTGACAAATAGAAAGATAAATTCCAGAGATTGATAGCATATAAATTTTCTCAAAGAGATATGAGCAGAAAATCCTAGGAGTAAACACTTCCCTGAGTAATTGTATAGGGAAGAATGTCTTTTGTTGCTAGTTATAACAACCTACTTGTATACAAGAAGAAACTCGAATTAAGAAAGCTTCCAACTTGATAGGAAAAATCATCCTTAAATGACTGACTCAATTGAAAATAAAATTATTTACAAGAAAAAATAAAGAAACTAAAACTAAAACTGATCAAAGAAAATAGAAAACTAAGCTAATTTATACTATGCTAAGTCTACACTAAAGCATGATGGCTGAAATCAATTAAACAAACTAAAAGGAAGTATAGCTATCAGGAACAAATCCAAACCTATAATAAAATGATCATTTAAAGGAATTAAAAGAGACTAAATCTAAGATGGAAAGAATTTTAATTCTCAAAATTTTATTAACTATATACATGATAGCAAAATAAAAACTCAAAGGAAATCCAACTAAGAAAGATATTTCCAACCGGAATTGAATTTAGAGATTCGAAATATTTAAATGGCCATTTAAAAAACAGGAAATGTAGAGTTTTATCCATTTTAAATGATTCCTTTTCATTACTTGGAATGAAAATTTGTAAATCAAAGGATCACTACAACAAAATTATGAATGTCATGGTATGGAAAATGACCAGGAAATTAATCCAACTACATTGCCAAAAAGCTTCGAGAGTGCAAGAACTAAATGTTTCTCTTTTGTCAAAAATAAAATTTCACAAGAATATCGTCCATAGGAAAACATCATCATGATAACTTCCCAACTTGTTCATGAAATGTATTTTATGTTCAACCAACAAATCCTTTTATTCAAATGATAAAAGGTAAAAAGAAAACTGACTATAAACCAAAAACAAGGATTAGACTACACTAACAAAAAAAAAGATAATCTACAACTGTAATTTATAAGAATAAAGATGAGTCACAGAGGTTCATTCATTGGGTACATCTTGAAAGAGAGAAATATGAATCCTTACCCATAAGATTGAATAATTCTTTATATCTGAATTTATTGAAAACCCAAAATCAAACCTACAATAAACAACTATGAAAAGAAAAGAAAAATTAAATTAATCTATCCTACTCCTATACTACACTATATTGGCTGCAAATGAACTATGTGAAATCAGAATGCCAATGTAGCCATCCATGTAACTCCAAATCTGCAATCACATGTTCATAAAAAATCAACAACATAAATTGGAGAAGCAAGAGACCAAAAATATGAAGAATTGAATCGAGTAAAACTCTACCCATCATACGAAAGATGACAATAGTATAATTCATGGGACACATAGATAAGTAAGATACGTCCATCCAAGATTCAATTCTATCATATAATTTACAATGAACATCATAGAAATGTTGGTGGGAATTAAAAAATGAGTGGCACACCTGATGAGAACCATACATGAAATAATCATGACTAGTACCTTGGGGAAGAGTCTTAGTGTTGATATCATCCTTAATTCTAGAGGACAAAACAAAATAATGAAGGCCTGACATAACCATCGGTGGAAACCGAAGTGCCTCATTATGTTGGAAAGTCTCTCTGGGATCATATTTCACATAACCAACAACTTTAGATGGGATATTGTGACTAAATGATGTGAACTTAGAGTTTCTTACCATTCTATAAGATATATCATCAATATATAGGTGGAAACCACTAACACAGTTTGTTTCATTACATTTACCATCATTTGGTTACTACAATAGCATGACTCTTTATTATTCATAAATGTAGATAAATCAATAGAAGACTTATTCAAAAACATGTTTGTTACAACACCCTCTTCTTCACAAGAAAATAATGACAAGGAAGAAAAATACAAGATTCCTGGGAAGGGGTTGCATCATATTCTTCTTCTATATGTACATTATGAACACCTTGTAATTTATTGAGATATTTCCATGTAGAATGAGTTTGAAAATGATCATCAATAGTTTATTGCATAATACATCCATAAAAAAGATTAGGGTGCAAAGAATAAAAATTAGAAGATGTAAGAGAATGAAATGATTCTCTAGAAAGATAATTATTTTCAACAGTAGTCTCTTTGAAGGGTATCACTTCTTCCATTAGGAAACCCATGTTCAATTTCAATCATGAATCTATAAATAACACACAAGGCATTGTTTCACAATCAACAATTCTATCCTTCACATTACTCACATCATTTGAGCAAGATACAAATTGTTGTACTGAAATTGTTATGCATTGTGTGTTTATTTATTCTCTTTGAGTTAAATAATCAATATTTCTATTTTGATCCTTCAAAATATGTTAAAATAAAATATCTTCTAAAAGATACTCATGGTTAGGAGATAGGAGCAAATCACAACAATGTTCCTAACATGAAGGCCCATTAAATGATTCAATAACTACATACAAACCTACTTTATATTTCTCAATTAAACTAAAAAGTTTATAACAATACAACAACCATGATCAATAGAAATTAATTCCAATTTATTTATTTACGAGGGAGGTGTCATGTTTTGTGTGTCCAAATTTTCTTCCTCAATTATCTGATCAACATTCATGTCTTGTTCCATTGGAAAATATGAACATCAAACATTATCCGAGACACATTCATGTTCATTGTCATTAATCTGGATTGGATCATTATATTATTTGTAAGCTATATCGATGATTTTATAGTGGAAAACATTGGAAGAATCATCTTGCAGGGTCATTTTAGTGGTAGGTCCCAGTTTGGAAAATTAGGGTCTGAAACCTTTCAGAGCCATTTTGAGAAATTAAAAAACATTTTTTGGGGTTTTGATGTTTGAAACTTGTGCCCACCCCCTTTATGGTGTTGTATGCTCTGATACATTTCCAACGATGCATACTATGTGTCAAATAAAGTTCATATGAAAAATTTATGCCTCCTTCAAATTGACCTATCGTGTTGACTGCCATGGTATGAGAGGATTCCACGTGTTCCCCCATTACTCATGCATACGCGGCTAGCCACGTGAGGGATTTCAAGGATATTATAGAAGATTCAAAACCATACCACAATAGAGAGTTTAAGAAGTCAAAAACCTATCCCTATATGGGTATTAGGCTATGTTAAATATTGGGCCACTAGGAGAAGAAGGGGTTCCATTCTATGTTATTGTATTTTGTTCCATAGCAGAGCAGAACAAACGGGAGTGGGAAATTAGAGAGCATAAGATAGGGGTTTATTTTCTATAGCATCCTAAGAGGCCACATGTCTTAGGTAACTCCATAGAGATTTCCCTCTCCTTTGTACTTGTATTATTTCCATACCAGAGAAAAGAGAGTAGAGCAACCTCGCCTTCTAGCTGGGTTTTCTCCTGTAAGGGTTTCCCAGAGAAAATATTTGTGTTATCTTGTGGATGGTGTGTGATTGTACTTTACTGTTCTTTATTTTTTACATTTTATCTATTTCATACATAAGTAGAAAATCAGTAACTAAAAATTTTGGAATCTAAAGGAATTTAACCTCCATAGTGTAGATTTTAGTTTTATTATCAAATCTGTTGTGACAAACTATTCCAGTGGAATATCCATGATAGTTTACAGATCATATTGGTATTAGAGTAGGTTTTTATTTTGGTTATTTGTGTGAAGTTGTAGGATCCAAGAATTGGTTTAAAGAGAATTCATAGAAACCCTAGCCATGGAAAACAAGTATGTTTATAATAACCCTCGAGATCTAGCAGAAGAGAGATTTGAGAGGTTGGAAGCACAAGTCCCCAACACCAATCACAATATGAACCTCCTCATGATGGATATAGTAAGCAAGATTATACCATTCAAATATGATGGAGTCTCCAACTCAAATATCATATCAAAGGGGAAATCAAGAGATCAGGAAGACTCAGGAAAGGAGTCGTGAAAATAATTTGAGAAAGATTTGCCTAGTTCAAGTTCCATGACACCTTCATAGTCCTTATTCAATATAGAATAAAAATTGGACATAAATCCATACCAAGGTGATATTGATTCATTAAAAATAAAGCATTTGTTGCAAGAACTAGAATTTTATTTTATCATTCACCATATAGATGAAGAGAAGAAGATTTCATTTTCTAGATTGAAGTTAGAGGGCCATGCTTTAACCTAGTGGGAAAGCCACATGGAAAAAATTAGGTTGGAGGGTGATCCATCAGTAAATAGGTGGGAGGACTTCAAAACCCTCATCAAGTCCCAATTCTACCATATCAGGTATGTAGAGGACCAATGGATCCAGTGGCACTACTTCAAACAGAGGCAGGGGAAAAGTGTATATGAGTACACCACTGAGTTCAGAAAGATGGAAATTATGTTGGGTATCTTTCCCAAGAACCTATATGTACTCCTAAAGTATCTGGGGGGTTTACATAGTCATCTACAAAATCAGGTGATGCTCATCAAGTCAAGGGAAGTGGATGAGGTGTGTGTACAATCATAGTATCTAGAAAACATAGGCCAAAAGAAGAGGCATCCAAGTGGTTTTAAGAAGAAAGAGCACCCATGATATTCTAAGGAGGGTAAGAAGAAGTGGTAAGGGGGAAAATATAAGAAGACAACAACCACTACACATTACTGAAAACATACCAACAACCATTGAAATCATTGCAACATTGATGGCCACACCAAGGAAAAATGTTGGAAACTGCATCTAGAGTTGACCCCACAAAACCACAAGAATAAAGGAAAGAAAAATAACCTTTTAGCCATAAATTCAAGAAATTGTGTTGAAAGTAGTTTGGATGTGAATGAAAATATTGTCTACACATCTGTGCAGAAGGAGTTTAATCTAAGTAGACTTCATCACCAGGAAGAGAAGGAGATGACCAAGCTCTTCCACATCATGATTCAGGTCAAGAAGACCAAGACAGATTCTCTATTTGACTTTGGTTCATAGGATAATTGCATAGCAGTGGATCTAGTCAACAAGCTTGGATTGGAGGTTCACGATCATCCTAGCCCCTATACATTTGGTTGGGTAAAAACAAATGCAGAGATAAAGGTAACAAAATAGTGTAATATTAAATTTCTATAAATGCTTATTTTATTGATGAAGTGGAATTGGACATAGTACCCATTAATGCATGTGGATTAGTGTTTGGAAGCCCTTAAATGTATATGAGAGATGCAATCTTCATGCAGAGAGAAAACCAGTACCGACTAATCGAGGATGGGAAGTCCTACATCGACGTGCATAAAGGTAAGTCAAAGATCTCACTGGTAAGTGCCAACCAAGCCAAGAAGTTGAATAGTTCTAGTAAGAAATATGCTTTGTTGTTCTCAAGAGAAAGTCAGTTTAATGATGAGTCAATGAGAGTGAATACATCCCTGGAAGGGTGTAATAAAGAGAATAAACATCAGTTGGAGGAGTTGCTACATGAATATAGAGGAGTTTTCTAGGAGCCTAAAGGGATACCATCTAAGGGTGAAGTAGATCATGAAATCCAATTATTTCTATACTCCCCCTTGCTGAATATTGGGTTGTATAGACATTCTATTCTAGAATCAAATGAAGGAAATAAGTAGTTGCAACCATCATGAAATGGAAAGTTCCTAAAATTTCACTAAAGTTAGGAGTTTTTATGGGGAAACAAAATACTTGTAGAAGTTCATAGATTCATTTTCATCAGTAGTTGCACCACTCCACACCATAACAACCAGTGTTAAGAGTTTCCAGTGGGGGAAGAATCAACAGAGGGAATTTGATGAGCTGAAAATAAAGATCAATAAAGCACCAATGCTCAAACTACCAAACTTGCATAATCCCTTCGTAGTGGAGATAAATGCAAGTGGGTATGCCATGGGAGAAATTTTGATGCAAGGAGGAAATTTGATATGTTATCATTCTGAAGTATTTCATAGGGTTGTTCTCAACTACCCTACCTATGGAAAGGAGCTCTATGCCTTGGTACAATATTTCAAAAAGTGGAAGCACTATCTAATGGGAAAGGAGACCATCATCCACATAGATCACCAACCACTATAGTATTTACAGGCCTAGAGTAAGCTACAACAAAATAGACATTACAAGTGGATGGGGTTTTTACAACAATTTCATCTAGTCATCAAGTATAAGAAGGGAAACACAAAAAATTAGCATACATGCTTTCATAGCCACCCACATCCAATATTATAGCTTTGGGAAATATGATGCACATGGAGCCTTTTACCCATGATGCATACAAAGAGGCATACATGCGTTTCAACAGCCAAATTCGTATGGAAGAAGGTGACAACAAGGTTGACTATTATTTCCATAATGGTTTAATATACAAGCTTGGAAATCTCTGTGTATGATTACAACTTATCAGAGAGGATCACACCTCGAAGGTTGCAAGACATTTTGGTGATGGGAAGACAATTTACAACTTACAGAGGTATGTGTATTGGCCAAAAATGCAAGAATATGTAGCATGGTATATTAGAGGATGTATATTTCTGTTCTAAGACTTTTGCAATCATTGTTTTGATC
Organism: Picea mariana; assembly: GCA_032191745.1. Classification (NCBI taxonomy): domain Eukaryota; kingdom Viridiplantae; phylum Streptophyta; class Pinopsida; order Pinales; family Pinaceae; genus Picea; species Picea mariana. The sequence goes on along the minus strand of JASDQU010034304.1, from coordinate 12,493 downwards.
AGAGAGTTCTTTCGGATTCATCGCATAGGTTTTTTGATTTTCGATGTTTCAGACCAAACTAGTGTCGTCCATCATCAGGAAAGCATTGTACCAACAAGCCCAACAACAGGAAGAAAGGTATATATCATTCCTTACTTGTACCCACTCAAACTTGGGAAATCAATTCCATGGATTTTATGAGAGGTTTACCAACCACGCAGAAGGGGCATGACTATTTGTTTATGGTAGTTGACAAGTTTAGCAAAATGTGCATTCTCATGCCTTGTAAAAAAACCATCAATGGAAAAGATGCAGAAAACAAGTTCTTTGAATAGGTCTAGGTGCACTTTGGGATACCAAGGAGCATCATCTTATATAGGGATACTATATTTATAGTGCATTTTGGATTATATTGTGGGAGAAGATGAACACTAAGTTGAAGAGGTCTACAATATTTCATCGATAGACAGATGGGAAGACAAAAGTAGTCAATAGGACTTTGGTGCAACTTTTGAAGAGTTACAATCAGAAGCATCCAAATACTTGGGATGAAAATATAATCTATATACAACACTCTTATAATATAATAGTCCATACTTATATTTGTAAGTTACCTTTTGAAACTTGCTTCGGGTATTTTCCACCTTCACTATTAGATGTTGTATATGGACAACAAGGAGGAGTGAGGGAGGACCTCGCAAGAGATGCATTATTTTTTTTTTTTTTTTTGAGAAGATAAAGCATATCTGTTTGTAAGTACAAGAGACACTAAAGAAGTCATAGGAAAAGTACAAGGCTAGACATGACCAACACAGAGTAGAGAGAAAATTTAGAGTGGGAGACAGAGTATGGTTACAACTCAATAAGGAAAGAATACAGGGTTCCAGTAAGAAGATCAAGGATTTGCGGTATGGTCCTTTTGAAGTATTGGAGAAGGTCGGAGAGAATGCCTACAGACTCAGCCTTCCCCCATACATGCTCATTTACTTAGTAGTGAATCTGGATAATCTCAAAATTTATGATCCTTCCATGTTGGATTAGGAGGAGCAAGTCCTATATTCCATAGAGGATTTAGGACCATATGCTTAGGTATATCTAGCCGAGGAAACAATTTTGCAGAAGTGGTCTAGAACTACAAGAGATGTGAAACATGACCTTTGGTAGATTGGGTTGAAAGGAAAACTTCCAAGAAAATCAAAGTGGTACTCCAGGGAGAAGGTAGAGGGAAATTTTCCTCAACTCATTTAGTAAATATTGTGGAAACAAAAATCCTACTTAAATGGGGAGGTATGATCCAAATTGTATCATTACATTATTTTTCATTTATCTCAATGCTTTTAGAGTGGAAAAAATTAAAGCAATTAACTTGCAAGGTCATTTAGTGGCAGGTCCTAGTTTAGAAAATTGGGGTCTAAAACCTTCTGTAGCCATTTTGATGCATTAAACAATTTTTTTGTGGGATCTAGTGTCAAAAAATTGTGCCCACCCCCTTGACGATTTTCTATACTCTGATACGTTTCCAATGGTGAAAATTGTGCATCAATTGGAGTTCATATGAAAAAGTTATGTCTCCCACAAGTTGACCTATCATGTTGACCACCATGGTATGAGAAGATGCCACGTCAACCCCCATTTCTCATGCATATGGAACTACCCACGTGAGGGATTTCAATAAGATTCTAGAAGGTTCAAAAACCTACCACAATTGAGGGTTGAGGAAGTAAAAAACCTATCCCTAGATGGCTATCAGGCTATGCTAAATACCAAGCTACTAGGAGGAGAAGGGGTTCCATTCTATGCTATTGTATTTTGTTCCATAGCAGAGAAGAACAACTGGGAGTGGGAAATTAGAGAGCATAACATAGGGGGTTAAAATGTTCTATAACATCCTAACAGGCCACAGGTCATAAGTAACTCCATAGATAGTGCCTTCTCCTTTTTAATTTCATTATTTCCATACCAGAGAAAAGAGAGTAGACCAAACTTACCTTCTAGATAGGTTTTCTCTTGTAAGGGTTTCCTAGAGTATATATTTGCGTTATATTGTGGATGGTGTGTGATTGTACTTTACTATTCTCTATTTTCTGCATTTTATCTATTTCATGCATAAGTAGAAAATCAGTAACTAAAAATTCTGGAATCTAAAGGATTTTAACCTTCATAGTGTAGATTTCAGTTTTTTTTATCAGATCTATTGTGATGAACTATTCAAGTGGAATATCCATGGTAGTTTACAGATAAATTATTAGGTAAAGATAAGAGAAAATCAAAATAATTTTCAAAATAAGAGGATTCAATAATGAACTTGGGGAGACAATCAACAAGATGGTCTATGATGGTGACCCCAAGAAGTTCTTCTGGAAAATCTTCAACCCAACTAAGAGAAGAGTGTTCCACACCACAACATAGGTTATACTCAATCTGATCCATTCTCGAGGTAGTTGTCATATTTTCGGGCACATGACAACTTTCTACATCTTTCTCTGTAGTTTCCTTCATTTCCTTTGATGACAAAGATAAAATAGAACAATGAGAACCTGGAATAACCATCAGATTAACCCGAAGTGTCTCATTATTAACAAGAAATCCTTTCTCTGTGTAAACTACAAAACTATTTGAGCTCAAGTTTACTACACAAGAGGTTTCTTTTTCGTCACCGAGAAAGAACGAGGGAATGGAATGGTGGGAGGATACATATACTTATTCTAAAATAACATGCTCTCTCTAATATATACCCCCCATAGTAAAAAATTATCTAAACATACATTGTTCAACCAAATCATTAGTATCCTCAACAACTTCATGTGCATCCAAATTAGTATGTAAACTAGCATCAAGGCATGATTCTGATTCTTCACTCACTAGCCAATATTTTTCATTAGAAAGAGAAATTAGATATATAAACCATTCAATGACATAGGGCATATCATCCAAATTAAATCTATAGAAAATATGCATAAACCTTAAAAAAATTCTTCTAAAGATTCATCGTTTTCTTTCCTAAGCTTTATCATTTCTGTACACAATTCATCATAATCATAATTCTCAAAAACATGCAAAAATTCAAGTGGAAATTGTTCCCATGTGTGAATAGTGGCGGTTGGGAAATCTCATACTAGATTTTAACTCGACCTTCAAAAATAAGAGTGAACAACCTGCATATGACACCTTCATGAGTAATTTTATGAGAAAAAAAATTCAAAATGAACTGAAATATATGCTCAGATACATATGTCTCTCCCTCACTATCAAATTTAACTTTTGACAAGATATTAACTATCTTTTTAGGACTGGTACTAGGTACAGAACTAGAAATAAATCTCCACATAGGGTTTGTGAAGGATTTGTTAACAATGAAAATGTATTAACAATAAATACTCCATAGGGTCATCTTGTCATTTGGCCCTCCTTCTAGCTCCATTTTGTTTATGCAAGAAAAATACCCCATGGCAACATGAGGGAGGATTGCCTGATGGAAAGTCCCAATAAGAACCACTCTTGTTTGATATGGAAGTCTCCACCAGTATGTGGGCCCAGTTGTTTCTAACTAAATGGATTTCTCTTTGAAGAGAGACTTTCCTTTTTAATCTAATCTAAATTCTAAATCCAATTCTAATATACTATGGAAATGTAGTCCTATTCTAACTTCTAACTACTCCTAATCTAACATTAACAAAAATTAATTACAGACATATAGTTTTACTTATAGAAACATAAAGAATTCACATTTCTCAATAATAAACCATACTAGCATACTCATATGCATATAAATGTCATTAAATATGTTCTTTCAATCAAGATCATAATCCATTCATAATTATTTCCTATAGAGACAATTGACATAGATGACAAATTGCTAACATCACAAAAAACAATCCATCAATGATCGCACATAACTGCATGAATAGACCATGAATTAGCTTTTCCCTCTATTCCATATTTAGAAAAATTTCCTCAGATAGAGGTACAAGGAAAATCCAAGAGATTTCCAATCTATCCTCAAGATTGATAATAATATACATGACCCAATTTTGGGTTATTCAACCCTCCTCTATCACCGAGTACAAAATTGCATTTATAACATTTTTCAATCACTTCCCCTAGAAGTATTCCTTTTCACTCTTCACCTCTTCTCTATACCATGCAGTTACAACTGTTCCTCTCTCTAGACTCTTCATTTTCTCGATGTTCTTCTCTTTATTGGGACTCTTCGCCTCCTCATGCATTCCTGTCAAAGAGAAAATAATGAAAATATACAAATCCATTTATATTTGAATAAAAAGACAATATATTTAGAGTTGTATTATTTAAAATCCTAGAATTTGTTAATATCAATTAGTCGAGAGAAACCATTTCATATTATTCTTTAATTCTTGAGCATTCCAACGAGCTCTTGTTTTCCCAATTTGGCCTTCAGAAACTCAAGTTATGGGCTGTAGAAAAATGAGGGAAATATCCAAGAAAAACCATGCCTACTCTTTTCTCACATATTTGGGCAATTCTACTGTCAACCTAGAAAAAATAATTCTACCAACATGTTATTCACTCATCCATATTTTCAACGAGTCATCTCATGCCCAATTTGTCCACTTGAAACTCAAGATATGTCTCCTGGAAGTGCACACCAAGAAGTCATTGATTCCATCTCAGGGTGAATTATGAACATTGATCTTATAAGTCTAATGTTTTATCCCACATGCATTGTAGGAAGTGATTGCAATGAGTTTACATTGTTTTTTCCTCCCAAGATTATTTGTATGTGTATTTATGAGAGGTATGGAATGTTGAGCCCACATTAATGTTTTGGCCTAGAATTAGGAAAATAAAATAAAATAAAATAAAATAAACTTGTACGTGCAAATCTGAAATCTTGAAAATAATAAAATAATACAAAAATCATATATGAAAATCAATGTCTGAAAGGTATGCAGGAAGGGGATGATCTGTGGAATAAAATAATACACGAGATTTGGGGTATTTTAAAATCATGTAGGGGTTCAGAAATTGAACCATAGATAAAATATAAATTAAATATAAATATAAATAAAATGTGCATTCCTATATATACAAAATCTAATCTAGATGGGTAAGGATAAATGAGGTTGAGTTCCATATATGAATCAAGGTTCCACATCTAGATCAAGGTTCTGACTTGGTATCAAGGTTTCACACCTAGAAATATGAAGAATTTGAAAAGGCATATTATGAGACAATTAAATATAAATCATGGATACAGATAGTGAGAAATTCACTAATGGCAAGGCCAAATGAGATTGGATCCCAAATAAACAAAATAATCTCAATTACAAATGAAAATCAAGGTTATGGGTAAGACAAGTGTCATGTAGTGATTGGGTAATGTGATGTCAATTTTTTATCAGCGTATGTCATGTTTCCACGTTCGACATATGGGTTGGAGAGAAAGATATTTGAATGATAAAAACTCTGGATGTCTAGATTCTGAATTTTGGAATCAATGATGATCAAGATCTAATTAAGTCTCATCAAGATGAATAAGATTAAGGGATTTCCATATGCATGTCAAAGTTGAAGTAGACAGATAAAGAAATATGGGGTTTCCATTTCTTTTTATCACTTGGAGGCTTTGATCTTGAGTTTCCTGACCTCTATGACCAAATTCACATGATCATTCTTCCTTGACTGTGCACAATATTGCTCTTCTATTTTGGAATGATTCTCTTGAGGAATTGAACAAAACATAAATATCTTACACAAGAAATTTCTCTGCAACCCTGTCACTGCAACCACATGAAGAATTGGATTTTTTATACAAGGAAGAAGACACTTGCTAATAGGTTATGAAATCTACATTATTTCCCCTTGCCATTTTACTAACAAATCTATGAAAAAGACATGGGCTTGTTCAAAAATGAAGAAATGAAAAGAAGGAATTTCTTAGAAGAAATCATCTATGATCTTGGCATTTTATGAAATTTTGTTGTTGTAAACAAATGTCATGAAAGATATATAGAAATGTTTTGTTTTCTTGTATATAATAAAAAAAAATATCTCAAATTCTTGGAAAAGATGAAAGATCCTCATTAACATGGAATTGAAATTGAGGAATCTGATTAACATGTGAGAGCTTGAGCATGAATATTCAGACAACAGGTACAATACACAAAGTAACAATATGATCTTCATTCAATCCAATCATTCACTTATCAATGATGTAGTAAGATGATAGTATGAGCCAATGCACCAAGAAACAACTGATCCTTAAAAGCAAATTATATTCAAGTCATAAGACATAACATTAAACCTTGCAATCTTATAAGATTGACAAATACCTTTACATCTATTTAAACCAATTAATGCAAAAGGTTCAAAAGACAACTTGTCACTCTCATTACACAAGGATCAAATAAGCATCATAAATCGAAGGTATAATGAAGAACATTTAAAAGTACAAGATCAAAGAGATTATTGGTCATGACAAACCTCCTCAAAGATAAATAATGAATAAAGATCTAAACCCATAACCCCTCAAGGTATATAAAGAATATTCAGTAGGCTCATAGTAGTACTGGATCAAGCATTAGAAATAAAAATTTAATATGGGGTCATTTCTTTTTTCTTATTCAAGTAAAACAAATGGGGTGGTTGTTGTGGCCACAACACATTCTCATTCTGGGAAGTGCTTATAAATATACCCTTTGCCACTTTGCTTTGACATTGAGTGTTTATTCCACTTCTATATTTTGTTTAGGCCTCTGTTCATTTTCATAGTCTTGCCTAGATGCACATCTTATAATGGAAATCCTGATTTCTTGAGAGGGAAATGGCATTGAAAAGTCTCATCTAAGACTAATGTGCCAAGCAAAGCAAGAAGCCCTAATTTTGTGGGAGGAAAAGGATGTCAAATTGAATTTCTTGAATTACTTATTTGAGAGGACATTGATTTCTTATATGGTTGAGATAAAAGCATTCAGGGTAGTCTCCTCTAATGTTAAAATGTTCAAGGTGGTCTCCTATAGTTAATAAAACCTTGATCCTTCAAGTCAAATGGTGATAAGTGTAGTGTTCCCCACTACTAAACCTGACAATTTAATTTTTTTATGATATCATTAAAATTAATGCAATGCAACATACTAAAACTCATGCATATAACAACATTATAAAGACATGAATGCAACCCCATTAAAAATTTACACAACATGTACATTATTTAAAATCAAAGTAATACACAACAAATAAATCCCATTAAACATTCATGCAACAACTTACAATTCACTCAAGAATAGAGTTTATGTACAACAATTAAATCCCATAAATAGGAACATAAAAATAGAGGTAAAATACATATATTTCTATCAATAGATGTGAAATAACCTATAGAAGATGAGTGTTTCTCCCAACCATATATTGGGATACAAATCCACAAGAGAGGTTGTCTCTATTGTCCACTCACAACCCAATGTTTACCCACATCAAACTAATTTTCCTACAACTATCCATATCCACCAACTCGCTTCTCCTCAACCCGCAAAACCCAAGGAATAGGACCCCCATTCATTGAAAATAGTCCCTTGTTCCTTCCCACTTCCCTCCAGAGCTCCAAAATAGGTTGGATATGTATACCTCTTGTTGGGGACTCCAGGGATGTCAACTGCAATACAAAAATCACATAGAAACCAACTCATTGTTGTAGGGTAATTTCTCACATAGAATTTCTCTCGACAAGCATAAAAACCTTATTATTCATGCATTTTCAGCTCCAAAAAAACTATCAAAAATTCCCACTATGGATGCCTTCAAGATCCAACACTATACACTCCCTTGATGTCCCAAAATTTCTTGTAAAAACTGCTCTCCTTGGCCATATGAATTTCTTAACTATAAAAACTTCTCTTTTTTCCCATACAAATTTCCCTTTTTCCCAAGCATGTTGACTCTCACACTCCCCAATGTTGATTTTACTCAACCCCCATGCTCTCATAACTATGGAATTTGACTTTTCACACAAACCCTCTTACATGTGTTTAATGATTAGCTTTGGGAACACTCAAATATAAAATATAATTTTTATACACAATAATAATAAAATTTAGAAAAGTGGGTTTGGATTAATACCCATGAATAATTCTCCCCTTGGACCCCTCTCTTATACATTCCCCTATCTTGTGGAAACTTAGCCCCAAATACTCTATCCATGTCCATTTGTAGTTGAAATTACATTTTAATTTTATTATTTCAATATACAATGTTTACATATTACATCACTAGACCCATGGCCATATATCATATATACATTATACATTTCTAAATTGAGGATTAAAAATGAGGATGTTACAATAGGTTTTATATTAATTTACTCCTATGAGAATGCCTAACATTACCTCTCATGTGTTACTAAGCGGAGATAGTCATCACCTAGACATAGGGTTTTCCTAAGGGGCATCCACCTCCAAGCTAAGGGTCATAGTTTGGCAAGGGAAATACACAATGATCATATAGAAATATCTATTAAATGCATAAGGGACTCAATGATATCTTAAGATATATCACACATGATATAGATTATATATCAAATTGACATGGAAAAAAACTACCCAATTCATCCAAAAAATATATAGAAATCATAGCTCATTTAATCTATGGGAAGACATTCCTTACGATAGTATCACCTCCTACTATATTAGGTATATTTTCATGTTTAATGGCAATTCCATCAATAATGAAAAAATAGCTACAATATTGTTTATCAAATTGAGAAGCACAATGGGAACAACACCCACTTGCAATGTAATCAATTTTCATGTATTGAGGCATTGAGAAGGAAATCCCTTTTAGTGAGGCATGACAAACCTTGAGCCTCTAAGTAAAGTGGTGAAATTTTTGATATTGAGCGCCTCCTATGATGATCATGACCAACATTCCATCTCATGTGTTACTGAGTGGATATGGTTGCAAACTAAAAGTTGAATCCCCATAAATAATCCATGACCAATGTTCAGGTAAACATGACAAATAAATCAGTTACCATGACCACTATTCATAGAAAATGACAATTGGATTGACAAATAAATGACATATACAATACAAAATTATAGACATAACTACCAAGTCCTTCGAGTAAGATCCACTGATCCTTGGTTGACATAGTTTATGGTTGAGACTAGGATGGTATGTGAATGTCTTTGAGCCCCAAAATATCATTTGTGATTAATGAAAATATCCTTGGAAAATTCTTTCATAGTGGTTTGTCTTTGATAAATGCAATAATTTAACTTTTGAAAGTGAAATATAAATTCCCATGACATTCCTTGATAACTTTTACTCCAGTCCTAAAAGACAACATAATAGGACCATAATCTTATTGACATTATTCCATCCTAATTTATTTAAAGCATAATCTTTCTTTAAGAACTCTATGTTTTTCAAAGTGTCAATGTTGAAACGATGGCCTAGCTAGTTAAGGAAAGGAACACACCTTCGAAAAAAGGGATGGAAAGTAGGTGCACACTGAATATGTGGACTCACATTTTATAACGAAGATACAACTACAAGATTTTTAACTACAACAATTTAAATATACATTATTGGCACTTGAATTACCATGGTTGTTGGCACTACACTTTCCATTCAATGGATCCGTGTTAAGTGATTTATATTGTACGCATTCCAATTACTAGACTTGATATACACAGTATTGATATTTATTTCCACTACCTCCCCATGCCAAGAATGGTTAGTTTGTGTGACTATTGCATTACTTGAATGTAGTAGCTATTTCCTAGCGTCCCTATTTGTAATTAAACCCTAATTATTTATCACCCATCACCACCATGGTATGCTTCTATTCTAACATCAAAATTTGAGAGGGAAGAAATTTGAATGAAGAATTTCTAACACAAGTGTTGTAGGATCTATCGAGTTATCATGATTAATCAAAGAAGCACGCAAGCATGTGTCAAATTTTTATCTAATAAATGTATTCCTTCCAAAGAGTTGAGATTTGGTGCATGTATTATCTCTAGAATTAATATGATTATTCAAGTAGTAAGGTCCATCAAAGAATCTATAACTAATTTAATGATCCATACACAATTTAATAGTCTATATTAATTCACACTTAGACATGCATTGATTAATATTTGAGACAATCATATGACTACTAGTACTAGGATCAACCAGGTAACAACCTAACACTTAAAGGAATTTCATGGCTCTATAGATCCCACTCTAAATTATTGTTAAGGAATGGGGATTTCAAATATTCACATACATTAATTCCTTTCACATTACCTCTCGATAAGTGATTGAGTGGAAATAATAGTGAGGAGGAGATTCAAGAACTGACAGGAGAGGAAACAAAGAAAATTGTTACATTGGATCAATATGGAGGAGGATAAAGGAGGGGTTAGTGTTGAATTGCAATGGGATTTAGTTCACAAACACCTCAAAATCTTACAAGGATACACATACCTTTTCCATACTTCAAAAACACATATAAATCATAATGGACAAAGACATATTGGTTGCACAAATAAATGATGAGGAAAACTAGAGAATCAACAACCCTCCACCTTTAAGTCACAAAATGGTTAGTGTGTTCCATCACAATACATATTAATTTATATTCCTCACGATCTAGGATATTGGATTCATTCCCAGAGTTGAGAAGGTGGAGAGGAACCAAATAAAGTGCCAACTTCAAATAAATATGGAGGAGAAAGTAGGGGTGCAATAAATATTACAATGGGGGTATGGTCAAAAACACTTTGAAAAATCATAAGGATACAAAAACGTTTTCCATACATCCTAAATGCATCGAAGTCATAAAGGAAAATGATTAACTGGTTGTGCAAAAAAAAAA
>JASDQU010034302.1:15186-34186 GCA_032191745.1 Picea mariana | reverse complement strand
TAATTACATTATTACTGATTCACCCCCCCTCTCAATAATCCAACAGTCCACGCACACAGGATCTTTCTTCTTCCACTGGCCCGAAGAGCTACCATCAATTGGCTCTTCTATTTCCCCTTCAGGGAATCTGCACCCACAGAAAACCTCGTGGAATCTACCTTCTCACTTCGAGAGATTTGGCTTCGCGATTTCGTGAGTCTTGTAATCAAACGTCTGTGCTTTCAGACCTCCGAACACCAATATGCTGAGTTCTGATAAACTCTGGAATGCTAAGGTTCCACATCCACTAGAAATCAATGGTTTTGGAGTTTTCCCTTGATCCAACAATCAGCGCTATTTCGCGCACCGAGAGCTCGATATACAAGAGCTCTATGTCTCCTCTACCTTCCGGGTCCCAAAATCTTGAAAGACTTGTGTGCCTGCTCCGGGTCCCACAACCCTTGTCTTTTTCCACGCGTCACTTCAACCATGCTTTCCGCTGACATGAGATTTTTGCCACCTGTCACCTCCTCATGATCTGCTAGCCTGTATGGTTTCGCTATTTCGGTTATCGGGAGTCCTAGACTCACGATCCCCAACCTTATGCCACCGCAAACCCCGATTTCCCGATTCCCGATTCGCCGATGGACTAGATCACTTGTGTCGCGATTTCAGAAATCGTATTGGCAATGGATTTTGTTCCTTGTCGACACGAACGCCGAATTCCCAAACTCCGAAGCTCCGAGATTCCCACGTGACAATCTTTGCCTTTCACACGAAAACTCCCCTTTCACGTTTCAGGGATTTGATCCGCCAAATTCTTGGCCTCCTCTCGCCCTTTCAAACCCCGAAATGACGAAACGCTTGGATTCCAACACGTGTCCAAATCTTGACCCCACAATGGAACCTTCCACCTTGTCAGATTATCGGACTTCGCAGTTTCGAGAATCCAAATGACGAAGTTTTGTTCTTTCCACCCACGAAGCCCCGAAATGGAATTTCGCGAGTAAATCCAAGGGTCCTCGTTGGCGTGAATCTACGGCCCTTTCTCTCCTAGGCTTCTGCTTGCAGAAAATGACCACCGTAACCTCCTTGCTACTATATGAGATCTGACAGCTCGCGGGATTTCACGAATTCTCCACAGAGAATTCCAATCGTCCATTCTCCCTTCTGAGAACTTCTGCAAATTTGATAAAGTGGGTTTCCACGGAACTTAACCACCTGCAACACAACCTTGTGATGCCTCCAGACACCAACCTTCTGTGCTTTTCTTCGATGACTGTGAAGACTCTATCCCTCCTGATCTTTTTCTCTAACCCCGAGTCTTAAAGAAGACTCCTTCACGCACTCCTTGCGGAAAATTCTTCAATTACTTCAAAGAATTGAAGTCCTTCGACTCTGCGTGCTCCCTGCAGCAATAATCCTTCAATAATTTCTCAGGTTCACAAACTCTGAGACTTTACTCGGCCTGTGCACACTTTGCACGGCTCCTGTGCCTAGTTTCACTTCTGAGGGAATGAGAACAAAAGCTATCTTATCTGAGCTTTTAGAGACAAACCTTTGCACCCTTTGTCAATGCACTCCTTGCAGACAATTCAACTGCACTCCCTACAGGAACTCTTGCTCAGATAGAGAAACAATTGAAAGTCATTTCCCTTACCCTCTCTCTCTCTCAGATTTCAAACATTTAACAAGAAATCATACACACATAGCATAAACAGAAAATGCATGACAGAAAGAGTAAAACATTCATGAGCATAACATTCAACAATACATACATAGAGAGTATCACAACACCATGAATCTGAATCAAAGCTTTTTGTATTAATCCAGAACTTCTGGACATGGAATTCTTCTACACAGTTCTCTGCTTCTTCTCTTCTCCGCTCTATGCTCTCATATTAACAATAATAATACAACTATATAATGAGGTTGTCTATATCTCGTTTCCCTCTTGCACTCTAAAACTATCTAATCTAAGCATTAAATTCTATCTACCTACATTAACTTTGCATAAATGCCTCTATCTACTTCAAACGAGAGCGGGATGCTCAAGGTCTGATTACAATGCTCCTCCATAAATGTGAGTACGCCTCTATTAACTATCCCATTAATTATATGACACTTTCAAACTTCAAAACATTTCAACAAGAAATGTGTTGGCGCTTGTCCAACTGTCCTCCACATCTACGCGCGCTTGCTACCTACTGGCGATGCTCCTGCATCATACTCCCTCGCTTGAAAATTTTCATGGGCTCTTGGCCATGAGCTCGCGCATGGTCTTCCCATGCTTCTGTATTTCGGTTTCGTTCTCCCAGATGGTATCTTCAACTGGATGGCCCTTCCACTTGACCAAGTATTCAAAGTATTCCTTTCGCCTGGTCCTCTTACCAACTCTTTTGTCCAGTATGCGCTCCATCTGCGGCTTTTCTGCAACTGGCATTTGTTTTATCCACTGAACCTCTAGCTGTTCATTTCCTACTTCTGCTTCCTCAGCTTTATAAGGGTACAAATCTGAGATATTGAATATCAGAGAAATTTCGATCCCATCGGGTAATTCAATCTCATATGCATTCGCCCCAAATTTCTTCAAGACCTTACATGGTCTGATTTTCTTCATCTTCAATTTATGATATGTTCCCTTCGGGAACCTTTCCTTTCTCAAATGTGCGAGGATCAAATCGCCAACTTCAAACTAAAGTTCTCTCGTACGTTGATCTGCCCTACATTTATATTCTTGGCTCAAATGTTGCAATCACTCCTTCACCTGGCTGTGAAGTTCCTTCATCGCCTCTGCGAAATCTTCTGCACTAGCGCTCCTAGTCGTAGTCTATTCTGAATCCCTCATCTCAGAAATTCCTCTTGGCTGCATGCCATAGACAATCTGAAATGGACTTTGTCCCGTGCTTCTGTTGATTGAATCGTTGTAAGCAAACTCTGCCTGTGGTAATATGTTGTCCCACTGGCTGTGGTGTTCTGTCACCAAACTCCTCAGCAAGTCTCCCAAACTCCTATTCACAGCTTCTGTTTGTCCATCCATCTGAGGATGATAAGCTGAACTAAACGACAAGTTTGTTCCCATCTTCTTCCATAAGGTTATCCAGAAGTGTCCTACGAACTTAGTGTCTTGATTCGAAACTATGCTTCTTGGCAAGCCATGAAGTCGAATGACTTCTTTGAAAAACAAATTCGCAATGTGAGTTGCGTCACTGGTTTTCTGGCATGGAATGAAATGTGCCATTTTGGAAAATCTATCCACCACCAAAAAAATTGAGTCAAACCCTCTTTGTGTTCTTGGCAACCCCAATATGAAGTCCATGATGACTGCATCCCACGACCTCTTAGGTATGGGAAATGGTTGATAAAAACCGGCATTCTGCCTCTTTCCTTTTGAATGTTGACAAATTGTACATCTGTCCACAAATCTTTTGACGTCTGCTCGCATTCCTAGACAAAAATATGACTCATTCAACTTTTTGAATGTCTTGTCATGACCGAAATGTTCGGCCAATCCTCCACTGTGTTTCTCCTTCAGCAAATTCTCTCTCATGGAGCATTTTGGAATACAAAGTTGATTACCTTTAAACAGTAATCCTTCCTGGATCATGTATTCTACCCATTGGCTTCTATCTCTAAGAATTGGATTCTCAGTTGCTCCGTACGCCTCTTTAAAATCTGGATCAGCTTGATACATCTCCTTGAGATCATCAAAACCCAATGTTTTGACCCTGAACTCCTGTAATAGCAAACACTTCCTGCTCAAAGCATCAACAACTTTGTTAGCAGTACTAGAAATATGTTTAATCACAAAAGTGAAATTTTGCATATATTCAACCCATTTTACATGTCTTTGATTCAACTTCTCTTGTTGAGTCACAAATTGCAATGCATGATTATCACTGTATAAGACAAACTCTTTAGGAATTAAGTAATGTCTCCATTTCTTCAATGCCTAAATAATAGCATAGAACTCCTTGTCATACATGGAGTATTTGACTTTTGCTTCATTCAGCTTCTTGCTGAAGTATGCTATTGGCCTGTCTTCTTGACTCAAGACTGCCCATATTGCAAATCCACATGCATCGCATTTCACCTGAAATGTCTTTTGAAAATCAGGCAACACCAAAATTGGTTGTTCTGTAATTTTCCTCTTCAACAGATTAAAAATCTTCTCATCCTCTTCTGTCCAGTGAAAAGATCTGTGTCTCTTCTTCACTATGTCCATCATCGACGCACTAATTCCACTAAAATTCCTGATGAATTTTCAGTAGAAACTAGCCAATCCATGAAAACTTCTCACCTCAAAGATATTCTTTGGTGACGGCCAATTCTTGATCACCTCCACTTTATCTGGATCCATCCTCAACTTATCTACAGAAATAACAAAACCCAAATAAATGAGCTCCATCTTCATGAATGAGGATTTCTTCATGTTTATCAGCAACTTCTCCTACTGTAACCTCTGCATCACTATAGCCAAATGTTTCAGATGCTCTGCCTTTGTTTTACTGAAAATTAGTATGTCATCAAGGTACATAATGACAAATTTTCCGATGAAATCCTTCAGGACTTCATTCATCAATCTCATGAAAGTACTCGGCATGTTTGTTAAACCAAACGACATGACAAGCCATTCATATAACCCTTCATTGGTTTTGAACGGGTCTTCCATTCGTCACCTTCCCTCATGCCGATTTGGTGATAACCGCTTTTCAAATCAATCTTCGAAAAATATTTTTCTCCACTCAAGCAATCCATCAAATCATCCATCCTTGGCAATGGAAATCTGTACCTGATGGTTTTCTCGTTGATTTCCCTCGAGTCAGTACACATCCTCCAACCTCCATCTTTCTTCGGACTGAGTACTTTCGGAACAACACACGGGCTCAACCTTTCCCTGACCAAACCTTTGTCCAACAAATCCTGGACTTGTCTTTTGACCTCTTCATTCTCCTGCGGTGTCAATCTGTATGATGCTTTGTTTGGCAAACTAGATCCAGGTATGAGATCAATATGATGACTCACACTTCTGATCGGTGGCAACGAACGAGGTAGTTCGTCCACTACTATGTCAACAAACTCTTCAAGTAGTTCCTGAACCTCTTCTGGTAAATCATCTACCCTTGTGCTGGTTAAAACAATCTTTGGNTGGCTTCCTGACCACAATGAATTGCAGTTCCTCCTTCTTCTTAACCTCCTTAATAAGTTCCTTCCCACTCATGAGAAGTACAGTGTTGCTTACTTCAGGTTTCACCTCCTTATCTTTGATTGGCAACAACATGTGAGTTCTCCCATTCTTCTCTAGGGTGTATGTGTTTATTCTCCCATCATGAATCACATTTATGTCATACTACCATGGTCTACCCAGCAATAGATGACAAACATCCATAGGAATAACATCACAGAGTATTTCATCTTTATACCCTCCTATCTTAAATTCAACTAAACATTGCTTAGTGACATTTACCTGATGTCCTTTTTGCAACCACGAAACTCTGTATGGGCTTGGATGATCAATCATCTCTAGCTCCAGTTTTTCTACCATCTCTGTAGAAATGAGATTATCCGTGCTACCATTGTCTACAATAACTTTACATTTCCAGTATTTGGTTTTGCACGTAGTTCGAAAAAGTCTGTTTCTTTGGAATGAACTCTCCACCTCCTTCTCTGGTGTTAAAAAAGCTTTTCACATCATCAACGATCTTCCGCCTTCAGCATCCTCTACCTCAAAATTTCACCTCTGTGCTTCGGCAATGTGAGTCTCTCCTTCCTCTTTCTTCTTGTCTAGACATTCATAAGACTTGTGTCCGACCTTTCCACACGTGAAGCATTTTATCACTCCACTTCTTCCTCTTCCTCTACCTCTGGTATGAGGAAAAATGTTGTTATCAACATACTCTCCTCTCTGATCAGCATATTTCCTTCTCTGTCCAACATATTTCCCTTTCTGTGAGCTTCCACCTCTCTCAATCTGAGGTTGAGGTTTCTTCCAGTCTTCCTTAAGCTTTTGACTTCTATCTTGGACAACTGATTTTCCCCTGGCTTGACTTCTTCCTCGGCCTCTTTGACCTTGTTTTCAGCTCAGCTTCTCTTCCGCCTTTAGAGCCATTTGATAAGCATATTCCACCGTTCATATGGTCATCATGCTCATCTCATCCTAAATTTCGTATCTCAGACCATTCATATACCTGGCAACCTTTTCATCATTACTTTCACGATGACCTACTCTGATGTTCAGCCTGTAGAACTCTTCAGTGTACTCCTTCACTGTCATCAGCTTCTGCCTCAAGTTCTGCATCCTTCGAAACAAAGTAATTTGATAATCCCTGGGAATGAATTTTTCTTTCATCTTTGCGATCATCTATCCCAAATCTTGATTTTCTGCTTACCTTGGCAGCGTCTATCATCTTGCAGTTCATCCCACCATAATGCTACATGTCCCTTAAGTCTCGTGACAGCATGTTTGACCTTCTTGACTTCTTCGACATCTTCATAGTCAAAATATGTGTCCAGAGCTCTAATCTAGTCTAGAATCTCTTCAGCATCCAAGTTTCCCTCATAAACTGGAATGTCCATTTTGTCTCTTGCACTCATTCTTACAACAACTCTAATCAAGCATTCATTTGCTACATCTTATGTTGTGTTTTCTTCTTCTCCATGTTCAGCTTCATCTTCGCTTTCGAACTCACTGACATCTCCAATATCAGCTCTGTGCCTTTGTTTTATTTCCACGTCCACGAGTCTGGCGCGAATGTCATGCAGATCTCTTTCCACTTCTGGATTCTGCACCTGCCTACCTCTTTCTCTTGACACCTCCCTATCCTCTGACGAATCGGGTGTTTGTCTATCCCTTCTCCTCAGCGGCATGGCTGAAATTCCTTCTCACTTTTTTTTCCTGAAATATACAAACAAGAATCAGGCTCTGATACCAAGATGACGCAGTCCTCCCAACCCGCAGGTCGGAAGTCCACGCACACAGGATCTTTCTTCTTCCACTGGCCCGAAGAGCTACCGTCAATTAGCTCTTCTATTTCCTTTTCGGGGAATCTGCACCCACAGAAAACCTCGTGCAATCTCCCTTCTCACTTCAAGAGATCTAGCTTCGCGATTTCGTGAGTCTTGTAATCGAGCGTCTATGCTTTCAGACCTCCGAACACCGATATGTTGAGTTTCGATAAACTCTGGAACTCTAAGGTTCCACCTCCACTAGAAATCAATGGTTCTGGAGTTTTCCCTTAATCCAACGATCAGCACTATTTCGCGCATTGGGAGCTCGATATACAAGAGCTCTGTGTCTCCTCTACCTTCCAGGTTTTGAAATCCCGAAAGACTTGTGTGCCTTCTCTAGGTCCCACAACCCTTGTCCTTTTCCATGCATCACTTCAACCACACTTTCCGTCGACGTGAGCTTTTTTCCACCTGTTTCCTCCTCACAATCTACTAGCTTGTATGGTTTCACTATTTCGGTTATCGGAAGTCCTAGACTCGCGATCCCCAACCTTATGTCACCGCAAACCTCGATTTCCCGATTCCCGATTCGCCGATGGACTAGATCACTTGTGTCGTGATTTCGGAAATTGTATTGGGAAGGGATTCTGTTCCTTGTCGACGCAAATGCCGAATTCCTGAACTCTGAAGCTCCGATATTCCGACATGATAATCCTGCCTTTCACACGAAAGCTCCCCTTTCACATTTCGGGGATTTGATCCGCCAAAGTCTTGGCCTCCTCTCTCCCTTTCAAACCCCAAAATGCCGAAACGCTTGGATTCCAACACGTGTCCAAATCTTGACCCCACAATGAAACCTTCCACCTTGTCGGATTATCAGACTTCGCAGTTTCGCGAATCCAAATGACGAAGTTTCGGTCTTCCACCCATGAAGCCCCGAAATGGAATTTCGCAAGTAAATCCAACGGTCCTCGTTGGCGTGAATCTATGGCCCTTTCTCTCCTGAACTTCTGCTTGCAGAAAACAACCATTGTAACCTCCTTGCTACTCTGTGAGATCTGACAGCTCACGGGATTTCACGAATTCTCCACGGAGAATTCTGACCGTCCGTTCTCCCTTCTGAGAACTTCTGCAAATTTGATAAAGTGGGTTTCCACTGAACTTAACCGCCTGCAATGCAACCTTGTGATGCCTCCAGACACCAACCTTCTGTGATTTTCTTTGACGACTGTGAAGACTCTATCCCTCTTGACCTTTTTCTCTAACCCTGAGTCTTAAAGAAGACTCCTGCATGCACTCCTTGCCACAAACTCTTCAATTACTTCAAAGAATTGAAGTCCTTCGACTCTGCGCACTCCTTGCAGTGGTAGTCCTTCAACAATTTCTCAAGTTCGCAAACGCTGAGACTTTACTCGGCCTGCGCACACTCTGCACGGCTCCTGTGCTTAGCTGCACTTCTGAGGGAATGAGAACAAAATCTATCTTATCTGAGCTTTCAGAGACAAACCTCTGCACCCTTTGTCAACGCACTCCTTGCGGACAATTCAACTTCACTCCTTGTAGGAACTCTTGCTTAGATAGAGAAACAATTGAAACTCATTTCCCTTACCCTCTCTCTCTCTCAGATTTTAGACATTTAACAAGAAATCATACACACATAGCATAAACAGCAAATGCATGACAGAAAGAGTAAAACATTCATGAGCATAACATTCAACAATACATACATAGAGAGTATCACAACACCATGAATCTGAATCAAATCTTTTTGTATTAATTCAGAACTTCTGTACATGNTTCTACACAGCTCTCTGCTTCTTCTCTTCTCTGCTCTATGTTCTCATCTTAACAATAATAATACAACTATACAATGAGGGTGTCTATATCTCATTTCCCTCTTGCACTCTAAAACTGTCTAATCTAAGCATTAAATTCTATCTACCTACATTAACTTTGCATAAATGCCTCTATCTACTTCAGATGAGAGCGGGACGCTCAAGTTATGATTACGATGCTCCTCCATAAATGTGAGTACGCCTCTATTAACTATCCCATTAATTATATGGCTCTTTCAAACTTCAAAACATTTCAACAAGAAATGTGTTGGTGCTTGTCCAATTGTCCTCCACATCTACGCGCGCTTGCTACCTACTGGCAATGCTCCTGCATCAATGGCGATGGCTGTCGTCAATCTGGGATGGATAACGTGGAGGAGAAGCAAAAGCGTGAGGCGTCAACCTGAGGTTCGTGTCGCCGAGTGCAGAACGCTCTAGGAGGGATGGAGGAGAATTGGAACCAAGGAAAGTTGGTGAAGGAAATGGTGGAGGAGCGAGTGAGGAAGATCGCGTCCATGCTCGGCTTTAGGGTCACCATTGCTAAGAAGAGTGTGTGACTATTGAGGCGACCTGCACAACACCATGAAGTTTCCCATGCTGCAGAGCTTCCAAATCGTGCGGTAGGTTGACCGCAAGTGTGGTCTAAAGGGTGATAGTAGTTGCGTTAAATCCATGAGGTGATGGTATTGGGGGGTGGATCTCATCAAGTGCCAAATGGTTAGACGTCTGGCCAGGTGGCATCCCCATGAACTGTCCACGTTTTATACCTAGTAGCACCTCATCCAGGGGTTATTAAGAAGATTTAACCACTCAAAAACATTTATATTAAATTAAATTATTTTTAATAATTATATTATTAAAAAATTAAATATTCATAAATAAACATTAATATTAAATTAAATTCTTTAAATAATCACATTACATTAAAACTCTAAACATTTATGCATAGTATTACATCGTATAGAAAGATATTCATGAATTGAAATTCAACACACAAATTTATTCTTATGTCAAATAAAGCACATTATCTATTAGAAAAATAAACACTATATCATGCAAAAGGTGGAAATTTATCTAACAATACACTTTTCTTGTTGTCAAAATGAGGCATAATCACTGTTGATGTGAAATATCTCATTTGTTTTAATCACACTAAAATTTTGATACTTATTTCTCATTATTCAACCCATAGAAAACTTTAAAATTGAAAAATATCCAAATAACTTTTATTATGAGAATATGTATCTGTTGTTTTTATCTTTTTCCTCTTTCATTTTTGTTTATTTGGATGGTGCTTAAATCTTATAATTATATTCTTTTAGATCTCGTTCTTTTGTTTATATCTATTTTTTCTATTTCAACATTTTACCTTTACCCCTT
This sequence comes from Picea mariana, assembly GCA_032191745.1. Taxonomy (NCBI): domain Eukaryota; kingdom Viridiplantae; phylum Streptophyta; class Pinopsida; order Pinales; family Pinaceae; genus Picea; species Picea mariana. The sequence continues at coordinate 24,044 of JASDQU010034302.1, read as the reverse complement.
AATTGTTTCAAATATCTTCACAACCCCTTTTTTTAAGTCTGCCTTCCCCACTCTTTTATTCTTTCCCTTTCATCTATATTTATTGATTAGTTTCTTCACCATTGAACCCTTAGAACAATGGGAGATATGTTGTGTATGCATAAAGGATGATAAACATTGAGAACATAGTCCATACATTATGGGATAGGGATTAGAGGATATACTTCAAGGAACATGGGTCACACAATAGGTGACACAAAAGAAGAACACAAGAGACGCATAGGAAACACATATAAGACAAAACACAGGGACATGAAAGAGATAAAATAAGACACATAAAGACATGATAATAAAATAAGACACAAAAGAGATAAATACACAACCCCTATTTATCATCTTCTTTCTCTCGCATTTCCTAATTTAAGTGACTTTCAAGAAATTAGGCTTGTTTTTATTTCATATTTTGCTTGTCGGGATTTTATATGCTAAGATTGTGGGGACCTATAATTTGGATATAATAAGGAGGATTTAGGTCCAATAGATATTTATTGGGACCCCCTTTAGGTCAAAGGTAAGAACCTCCACATTTTTTCAAAATTTCCCTATTTTTTTCTTTAAGCTTGTTTTGTTTGAGATTAATTGGCATAATATTTATTGAGGTAGGGTTTGGGATTTTAGGGAATTAATTACAAGGTTAAGGGTTTTGAGAGTAAGGTTTGATATTATAGGGTTATATTTTTCATGCATAAAGTTTTGTCATGAGTAGAAGCTTTGTCATATCTTCCTCTTACTCTTCTTCCTCCTGTTTCTTCCTCTTCTTCCTCCTCTTCTACTTCTATTCTTCTTCTTCTCATCCTCCTTACTCTTCCTATTTTATCCTCCTCCTCCTTTATTAATATTTCTCTTCTTATCCTCCACGTCCTCTTTTTCTCCCCTCCTCTTCTTCCTCTTATTCTCTCACTCTTTATCTTCTTGTTCCCCTAGTCATTTTTCATCATCCCCTTACCCCCCTCTTTCATACTTATTTTTCACCTTCCTTGTTCTTCCTCTTCCTCATTCTTCTTCTACCCTTATTATTTTCCTTATCCCCCCCTTCTATTCCCTCTCTTCCCTCTTCTATTTTCCCTCTTATCTTCTCTTCTCCCCCCTTTTCCCTCTTCCCTAAGGTGTTATAATTTATTATTATTAGTCACAAGTAAGTCTACTAATATTTAAATAGGTACTAATAATCCACACATAACATTTAAACTTGTAATCAAAATATAAACTCAATTAAAGACAAAATTAACATCAAAATAATTTCTACTAAAATGCTAATGGATTGGTATAGTAAGCAAGGAACAATACGGGATTACATCACAGTGAAAGAAGCCAACTAAGATACATCTAAAAAATGAATGTTGCTTCCATTTTAGTATATCTAAGGGAACAATAGTTCCCAAGGAAGTGAAGAACTACAACAAAACTAGGCCTACTAGAAGGTAAGACCTAAACATGTAAGGAGTTCACTAGGGAGAAGCTTCCATTGAAGGCTAAAACAAACTATTAAAAAGAGCCATACATGTCTAAGCTAGTCTACTAGATCTAGAACACCATGACTAGTAATGTGTTTGAGTCTCCATGAAGCAATAGGAAGTTGATATTAAATATGGGAGAAATGATCTAGTAAGAACAATAGTGAAAAAAACCTACCAAATCTGAGGTAACCTATTGATAATGATAATGGTTTCCCAAGTACCGGGGAATTTAAACAAACCCCTAGAGTAAATGTTCAAGTGTCAATAGGGGATTATTCATTAGAAATGGAGATTGAGGAATCCATAAAAACCAACACAAGCTCTGGAATAAGGCCACAAATGTAATGAACTAATGCTTTCACATAATGAGATGATTTGGCCAATGAGTAGGAGACTTGATACTTCCTTTAAATGAAGCATGAACACTAGGATAACCTAGTCAATGACCATTTAATAAAACAAAAAATATTCATATACGTTTCAATGTTCCATAATTGCTTTATTTTTCCCCATATAAAGTTTCCTAAGATCATTATCAAATAGCATAGTTGCATCATTTCTATATGAAAATATTCCACCTCTACAAAAACCAAAATTGTGTTTTCCTAATCTTCATAGTTTCCATCCACACCCTCATCCCCTACTTAATTATGCACTTCTACTTATAAGACTCTTAATTCCTAATCCCCAAACTTTCTTTTAAAAACTTTACTATAATATTCTTTCTCCCACATCATTTATCATTTCATTTCATACTTAATTCCTTTAAAAAATTATGTTACATATAGTTACATTATCTTCATCTTTTTCATCCCCACCCTCATCCTGTACTTCTACTTATAATACTCTTAATTCCTCATCCTCAAACTTTCTTTTAAAAACTTTACTATAACCTTCTTTCTCCCACATCTTTCCTCATTTCATGCTTAATGCCAAGTATGTTAGGTATATTTACATTAAGACCAATAAGACTTTAAGCATCAACATCATCACAAATGAAACCTTGTTTAATATATTTTATTATTATTAAAATTGAAGTATTGTCTCTTTTAGCTCATCGTGGCATACATATGATGTGTTCTAAATTTCCTCAAGATATATGACCCACCATTAACAAATTATGAGGCAAATGTTCTCCATACTCGAGACACAATACTCCGTGTTCACATGAAGAGGAGCACACCTTGCCTTAATGTCAACACTAGAGTTACTACCAAGACACAGAAAACCACCATAATTTTGGGAGAAATTTTCATCTTCCTTAAAGAATAATGCTTGAGACAAAATACATTGAAATATGTCATGTCTGTGTTGACTATTAAGGTTTAGCATGAAGTCACAAATACCAAAATTACAAAAGAATTGATGTGAAGGATGTGTAGTTAGAGATAGCATGGCATTATTGCTTTCCAAAAACCATAATGTTAAAAAGACAAAATAATATTGTTAAAAAAGACAACAATTAAGGTGAAGGATATAAATCACATAGACGCATGTGCAATAAGTACAACAACGACATGTCATGAAGGTGTATAGTAACTTAAAATACAATGAGGATCGTGATTGAGTCTTGCTATTAACTAGTTATATGATTTGGTAATAAAGGAAAAAAAGGTTTGGTAATAAATATCCAAAAATATGTTTACATCTTTCCGGGAGTTCCTCAGGAAACATACATTATAGTGTTTTAAAGATATTCTCCCTTTCTCAAGTATCTATAGTTTTTAAATATTTGGGGTATCAGATGAAAGGAGGAAGATCGGTAATGGTTTATTGACAAGTATGAGGCAAGGCTAAATCATTGATGTAATAAATGACTTTTCCTATGGGGTGCCTAGTTCTAATTAAAGTTGTTTTGGAGAGCATTTTTGTTTATTGGATGACTCTTGCTCACTTATCGATTTCAATTCTACATAAGATTCGAAGGTTAAGTTTTATTTTCCTCTGGTCACGTAACAAAAACAAGAAGTGCTATCATTTATGCAGTTGGGTTTCAATTTCAAGACCAAAACATTATGGAGGATGGGGGTTGCACAATATCTTTATCTTTTACAGGGTGTTGGCATCAAACACTCTTTGATGGGCCTTGATGAAACCGAGACTGTGGCAACGAGTGCTCAAGGAAAAATATTTCCCACACGGAATGGTTTTATCATGGTTGCGTTCTGTGGAAGCTTTTTCATCCTATGGTTCATAGTCATGGAAAAATATACGAAACTCTTTACCAATTATTCTTCACTGGATGGCCTAGAGACCGGGATCGGGACATTCTATTTCTGTTGGTCGAGATGCTATTTTGGGGATGGGTTAGGACTCATATTTATTGCAAGATCTGATAAATATTCTTAACCAAAAGAACATCTATCTATTATTTCAGGCGAGTCGAGTATCGATCAGGGGTTCGTTGAGTCAAAGCTGGATTCGCACTGATGAATTGGGATTGGTAGCGGACTTTGCTAATGAATGGGATACCTACAGAAGGAATTTGATAGACTCTGGTATTAAACTAGTGGACAAGTCGGATGAACTTATTTGGACAGGCGGTGATATGTCGGGACAAATCACAGTTAAAAATGTTTATGAAGCCCTATCAAAAAATATCTGGCATTATAAGATAGGTAGTTGGAGAAAAAATTTGTGGACCTGGGAATGCCCACTGAAGCTAAAACTTTTTGTATGGTTATCAGTTCAAAACAAAATCTTGACATGGAAAAACTTGCAGAAAAGAGGTTGGTAGGGGCTAGGTATGTGTTACTTGTGTAGACAACAAAGAGAAACAATCAATCATATTTTTTTCAGTTGTGTTTTCACCATCACTGTGTGGGAATAATTTAAAAAAGTGCTAAAGCTCATTCATGGATGGAATGGCAATTATTTGATGGAATGCTTCCAAAACTGGGCTTCTCAGAACTCCAATTATCAAGCTCTCCATGCTTTTATTTGCTGGAATATTTGGCTGGATCGGAATAAATCGATCTTCGAGGACATAAATCCATTTGTGCAGCAAGTTGTCTACATTGTTTTAGGGGTTGTGGGCCTGAAGGGAAAATATACAAAAGTTTCTAATCCTAGGATTTCCTTTACTCATCTTCCTGAAGATAAAATTCTTGCTTGGTTTGACGGGGCTACACAACAAAATGGTTCTCTCTGTGGCACTAGAGGAGTTTTAAAGATAGATGATCATTCAGAATATAGATGGACATTAAACTGTGGCAGTGGCACAAACTCCAGGGCTAAGCTCATGGGAGCTTGGGCAACTCTATTTCTTTCCACAAAACTTTCAATTTATGAGCTATATATCTTAGGAGATTCCAAGATCGTTATTAACTAGCTCAATACAAAATGATCTATTTTGGTGGCTACTCTAGATGGCTGGAAGGAAAGAATCAATGATCTCATTCCACTCTTCAGATCAATTACCTTTGCACACATCTATAGAGAAAATTATAAGGAGGATGATCTACTGTCAAAAAAGGCTCTTCACCTTCGTCAAGGTCAAATTTCTTACAGTCATTGGGTGGATGGCCAAGAGGGCCCAACTCTTTTTTACATATGTACTAAGTATCTTAAACTTTGGTCCAGGAATAGTTTTTTGGTCGTGTGGATGGTTTTTCTCCTCTTTGTTTGCGAGGACTTTGGCGAAGTTTAATATATTATCTTTTGGGCTGGCTACAAAGATTATTGTGTATTGACCTTTGTATAGACAACTTCTCTTTTTTGAAGTATTAGGTGGAAGACATGTTCGTTATGAGCACTGATATGTAAACAATTTATATTATAATTAATACAAAGTGAAATTTTCATTGGAAAAAAAAAACTAGTTATATGATTTATTTGGCTTAAAAAATTATATAAATCTTATTAGAAAAGTTATAGATACGATCATTTATTTTTGTAATTTGAAGGTTTTTTTTAGGTGTTTCCTTTATTTTAGGTAAAATAGATGTATTTTATATGTAATTTTTAAATACAAATGATTGTATTGTATTAAGTCAAAATTTGTCATGTTATTCGATAATAGAGAAGTGCATAGTATTATGATAAATTCATCTTTTTGAGGGAATTCTCTAACGTTGTTAAGGAAGGAGGATAAGTATTTTTTCGATAATAGAGAAGTGCATAATATTATGATAAATTCATCTTTTTGAGGGAATGTTCTAACGTTGTTAAGGAAGGAGTACAAGTTGTTGTTAAGAAAGGAGAACAAGTATTTTTGAATAGTGATTTTTTTTTTTTTAAAAGAATCTAGTTGACATGAATTAATATAGATAAACTAAGAACATGATTTCATATAGACGCAATACATATCTAAAATAAATTTTGAAAACGGTTTTGCAACCGCCATTTAAGTTAACCTCACGATGTGTATTTTTTAAAAAAATTGAATAAAGTATAAGTATCATTGTTTTAAATGTTGACTTCTTGTAAATAAATTTATTTTTATTTATTATAAGTAACACCAATTATGATGTTATAACTTACATTTTGCAATCAAAGTATAAAAGATGTGATATAGATGCGATATTGTGTCTTTCTTGAATTGTTATATGATTTTCAACACTCTAATTTATTATAGATATGAAATAATCAATAGAGAATATTATTTCCTATAGACCCTACTTTCGGAGTCTTAACATTTAACAAATACAAATAATATCATAATATATGTCTTTTTTATAAATAATAATATTAATTATAAGTGTGTGAACTCATTAGGCCTTAGCATAGTAATCACGCTCTGAAGCCTCGAGGGTTAGCTCAATTGGTCAAGAGTCATACATGAGTTGTTGGTCAGGGGTTTGACTCTCTTAACTCCCCTTGGACAAGGCCCCATAATGAGGGCTGATGGTTTACCCCACTTACTATCCATAGATCATGGGGAAGTATTCAGAGTGTTTTCCACGAGTACATTTCCTTGGAAAAAAAATAATTGTGCTTTGATGCCATATGTGATGCCCATCTAAGTTAACCCAACGATGTGTCATTTTTTTAATTGCATAAAGCATAAGTACCATGGTAAAGAAAATGACACGTCATGGGGTTAACTTAGATGGGAACCACAAGTTTCTTGTCATGTAGATAAAAATTCATTGGGGTGGTTTTCTTTTATTCTTCTTGGATACTTTCATCAATTCCTCCCATTGAGCTTGGAATGGTGTGGCAAGTTGTTGCAATTCACCTTCTTCCAATTTTGCAATGCTATTATTTTCAACTTATGAGAGGGTTTCCTAGACCCTTTTTAGAAGGATGAGAGAGAATGGTCACTAAGTAGGGAGTGAAAGAATAGAGTAGTCTCAGGGGGACGTGCATGTATGTCTAAGGCCCTTGTTGTTGAAGATGTTGGCTTTGCTTTTGTTTGTAGAGTATATAGTCATTACTTCTGAAGGTAGTTGAGGTGAATCTCGATGTGATAAATTCATGTAAACTAGCGAGGGTGTGCACTATGTCATGTTCCCTCCCTCTTGCACTGGTTCATTTCCTATAGTGGTAATAGTCCATGAATTTCTTACATGTGTTTTGGCTAGTGTGTATCCTCTAAGAGGTTCTTGCTTATTATATGGTGGTCTTTTGCTGCCTCATCCCATCATGTGGGTTTCCTTAATGGTTTTGGGGGGCATCTAACTTTTGGATTATTGACATAGTGGGTTGCAATGTGTCATGTTTTCAAATATGCGCCTCATTGTAAAGTGGCATGCTCATAATCAAGAGGTATGTCTAGGTTTAGTCTTTGGATACCATCTTGATTTCCATAGGAAAGTATTTGTTGAAATCCATGTCTACATAAATATGAGCATAGGTATTTATATGCCTACATTGTGTCTCAAACACGTCTCCTAAAGTGGAATTTTTCTAAGGCATTTTGTATCCCTTACAATGAATCAAATCCCCAAAAATACAAAGGAAGGTTAGGAATCCTTATAGAGACTAAAATTGTGGAGAGGGAATTCAATGCAAATCAAATATTGATATCCATGACTTCATGCAAAGCCTTTCTTTACCCCCAAAACTATTTTATAAGTTTTATTTGCTAAATCACTAGTATACATGAATATTAAAATAAATCATTTGGTTTCTCGTGATGCATTAAAAATCTAAATGTTCATGCATGACATATGATGTGAATCTAGAGACTGGAATATTATAATAATACAATAGTATAGAGTTAACTAATCATGAATTTAAATTGCACATCTATATTTATTGTTCTTATGTTTCATAAGACAATGTTTATATCTATGGGGTCTAGCTCGATTGGTTAGAAGGAGAAGTTGTTATCCTCCCCACTCAAGTTCAAATCCCACTTGTGACATGTTTTCTCTTCATGAGTTTATTTTTAATTGGGGTTCTTCATGAGCTAATTTTTTATTGGTGCTGCCAAGATACCATCAATCCCATTCTTGTGTATGGGCTAGAGGGTGGGAGCATGACAACATGGAAAAGAAAATAAAGTTGTTTTTATATTTATTAGGTAATGATCATATTATATAAGTAATGAGAAACAAAAGATATATATAAATGTTTGGTGCATAAAAATATTAATATTTAGGGTTAAAATGAAATATGATTTCATTCGTTTTCTACAGTTAAGAATATATGTTTCATCCTTGGAGGTCATAGGTTCAAATTCAATGGGGGTAGGGTATGCAAACCTCCATAGGTTATGCAACCAAACTGATTTGCAGAGGGGGTTCCTTGTCCCAAAATCAAGTTCTTTGTATGTCATGCAATTAAACAATGCATGAGACCCTAGAAAATGAGATAGACCCTCCAAACAAAATCTTTGTCCCTTCTATGGGATATGAACCCAATTACAAGGATTAGCAGACTAGGGGAAGAACATTACCTCACTAAACACATGGTTTAGGGCCAATATCCATGGTGTTAGGCACTACACACTACTTATAGGGCTCACAGACCATGTTGAAGACCCTTGACAATGAAAAATTCCCTCGGAAAGAAATCTTTTATCCACAAATATGTTAATATACACTTTGAATGAAATCACATGGACAAGAGTTGAACACTTACAACTTTAATTGCACTAGTTTTCCATAACACATTTACGCATTTTAAAATGCATACTTATTATTTGAATCTAGTTATTTTTAGCAGTATCGTGCTATTTGAATGTTATTTTTTATCGGGATTGTGTTAAACAATGTGTATGCATTGTTTTTAATGCACACATGTGTTATGTATATCTCACAAATCTACTTATCATTAAATGTAGTTGGTTTTGTTTTAGGTTCATCCTAGGGAATCTAAGTTTCAAATTGCAAAACCTAGAGTTACTTGTTTTCTTCCAAATGTCTATCAATATCTATAATTTCAATTATATTCTTAAATATGTAAAACATAAAT
>JASDQU010034302.1:0-12171 GCA_032191745.1 Picea mariana | reverse complement strand
CATGCAAAAAAAATGTGTTGACTGTATAGTCTGTACGGATGCTGACGTGGCAGGGCCATATGACACATGGTAGGGTCGTATGACACATGGCAGGTGTTGGTTGGTAGTTGGACAATGAATCGTTTCTTGACACATGACATTGGTGGCGAATGGATTGGTGACACATTGCCCAACCAAGGGGCACCACGTGTCACCTTGGCTATGGTATAAAACTTATGTAGTCGGCAGGACTCGACCCCGCGACCTCCAGGCAGGGGAAGGGTTGCCCAACCAGTGCGCCCACCGTTCATTCTTATTATATATATGTAATAAAATTTATTTGAATTGCAATGTTTTGAAATGGCGGCGTGGTCTGGGCCGGGGCTAAGCCCCGGCCCCCGGTCATATATATATGCCATGTAACCCCCTAGTGGGTGCGCCTTCCGACCGTTACCATATGTTTTAAAACTTTGGCCCCTATTTGTATTTGTGCATGGTCACATGGACCCATATGTCCACAGTTTTGGTTGTTAGGGGCTGGGCGTGCCCTAACCATCCTACAGTTCGCATCGTTTTGCGGTTGTGTCCGGTGCTAGGTTTTAACACAAATATGTGCATTGGGGCTAGGTTGAGGAGGCAGAGGTGCATTTTGGCGATCCAAAGACAACAAGTTTGAAGGGGAACTTCCAGGAAGCCTATCTTCTTCAATTTTTGGCCAAACGAGGTGCCGAAAAAGCCCAGCTAGGGGTTTTTGGACGTTTTGAAGCCATTGCAGCCATCTATTTGGCATTTTGAGCATTGTAAAGCACATATTTGAGCACTTTGAGCAAATAATACAAAAGATCCATTGGAAGTTGGACTAGGAGATGTAGCTCAAGAGAGGGGTGAACTCCTTTATCATTTGTTGTGTTATGTGTTTTTTGTTCACTGTTATTTGTTGCTGATTATATGCATCTTGAATGTGTAATTTCTGTAAAAGTTGTGTTTGAAAAATTGATCCATTTGCATAAGAACACTTGAATTAAAACTTGCAAATATTTTCAAGAATACAAGTCTTTATCATTTTTAGATCATTTAGGGAGAGGTGTGACAATGTCCTTGTCACATCCTACTAGCACTCCCACCATGGTCTGAATTGTAGGTTAATGATTACCTAGTTTGAAGGATCCACGATGTCATGAGGGTAGACTGAGACAATCGCTCACAAGATTTCTAAGGAGTATGCAATAAGGTAGAGTCGTTATTCCTTAGAAGCCCTTAGTCTCTCACAAGGTCGGCCGAGTGGAGTATTGACTCCAAGGGTTGGAAAAATTCCAAAAAAATTCTAAGACGAGTGGCACCCTTGGAGCACGGAGGTGCGTCTTGAAGGGCATGCCACGTAATTTAAAACTTGAAGTCAATAAATCTAGGTGGCCTATAAAACATTGAATTCTTTATACCTTGTTGGATTAACTAATTAATCAAATGATAGATTATTAGTTGAGAATCCTAACAAGAGTCAAAGCCTAAGTCTAAGATTTTTCCTAAGTCTAAGTTTGATTTTGGAACTATCTAAAATATTATAGTGGGGATAAATATAATACTAGGAAAAGGGGTGGTAAAATATAAAGAATTAATAAAATGCACATGTGTGCATGAAATTGATAAAAATAAATTTAAAAATAAATAAATAATAACTTGAGAGGTTTGTTGTACATAGAATAGAAGCTAGAGTCAAATTACACTAGTCTAACTAGAAGGAGTCTCCTAATTAAACTCTAACTAACATCTAGTTAGGCAACATTCCTTAAATGAGAATCTGGGCAACAAAGGGACACCTACTAGGAGTGAAAATAGGAACACATTGAGGTGTGAGGGTTTTTGACCTTTTAATTAAAATAATATTGGTAATTACTGGTGTAACTAGACGAGATTGTGACAAGTGTGTGTATCAGTAATCCAAATTAAAATTTACTAAAAAGTTAATTATCTGTGCATGAAGACATGTGTCAATGAAGAAAAGTCTATAAGAACAAATTCTAGAGAAGGAAAAAGGATCTTATTCCCGAGCATTGTTATGGTGCCAAATTTTAATTGGACAATGTTTTACTTGTGAGAGTTGGGATACCGAGCTTGTAAAAAGAGTGGAAGCTCTTCCTTGCGAGGGAAAGCCTTGGAGCTATATTTTTGTTTTTCTGTTTGTGGCCCCTTTGTGGCTCGGGGGGGTAAGGGGGCAGAAGAGTACCCCTAACGTTGGTTGGGAGGTACCAGTGAAGTCTCTGTGATTAGCAAGTGAAGGAAAGGAAGGAGTGCAAGACTTGAAGGATTCTTCAATACACAATATTCCTTGGTGCTGGTATTTTATATTCATAATTTTATTCATAGTATTAGTGTAGTTGAAAGTTAGACTATTAAATCCATTGTATATTGTTACACATTATTTTCATCACCCCTATAGTCTTTAATGATGTAAACCTATATGTTGTATTCAGAGGGATCAGTGGCCTGAATTTCTGAGGAAAGAAGGGAGAAGAACTTCGCCTGAGAGAAGAAGTTGTCTTTTCCTTTGTAAAAACCCTATTAAGGAGGATCGTTGCACCCTGCCTTATGTTAGGGGTGCGATGATCCAAGATCGTCGCATGTTGTACTATACTTGGCTTGCGACGTCGTCAAACTATGCTCAGTTCTAGGGGTGCGATGATTTTGGTACATGGGGAAAACGAGCATCTTCTCGATGCTTCTAGAAGGAGAATCTTTTGTGGTGAGGTGGCCTCCGATCGGTTTGGATCTTACTTTCTTTTTTGATTTAGTGGGATCATCCTAACCTCCTCACCTTATCCTCTTCAACTTATAAAAGGAGAGGAGCTCTCATGGAGAAATTCGGCTAGAGCTTGTAGATGGGAAATTTGGCTTGAGATTGTTAGCTTGGTTAGAGTGGCTTTGAGCTTTGCTTTGTCAAGATAGATTGTGAGTGACTTTCAGATCTATAGTCACAGAATCCATGGATCAAAAGTGTGTGGGAAGCAAGGGACTGTTGGAAGGGACCTTACAACATCAAGGCTTTGGTTGTATTCTCCTTTCATATTTATAATACACTAATATATTTCTTTCCCATAAAACTTTTCTTGTTTTATTCTATGATTCCTTGATCAAATACATAGGCTCTTCTTGAGTATATTATATTTCTTTCACTTTGGTTAGCTTCTGTTCCCTTGCAGATTCAATATCACGGGAGCACTAGGGTGGATCTAGGATAACAACGAAAAGAGGAAGCAAAATTTAAATAGTATGTTTCCCATCTCTTGTTAAATAGTAAACTCAATGGTTAGAGCTTAAGGAAAGCATCATATTCTATTATGTTTTGTTCTAGATCTAGGTGAATCTAGGGAGATTTGTTTATGTCCTCATTTACCGATAAGTCCAATAACAAAATTGGTGACTCTAGTGGGGAACATATTGTTTTCCTAGTTTCTCTTGCTTTCTTGCTTTGTTTGCCTAGGTTCTATTTTCTGAGTCACTGGGAGCTCCAACTTGACTCTCTGACTATTAAACTTCAATGGAAAAACATTCTTACTTTTTATTTTTTCCATTTTTACTTTGATCATCGCACCCTACTTTGAGGGACAGTGTGACAATTTAGGATCGACACACCCTACCTTTTGACACAATGTGGCATCGTCGCACTATACTTGTTCTCTAGCCTGCGATGATCAGGGATCGTCGCATTGTGTTAGTTTGATAGCCTGCGACAATTGTGTGAAAAAATAAATTTTGGTGCTTTTCCTTGCCCAGATATGTGATAAGTGTTTTGGGGTGATTTCCTGGGTCTGATTACAGTCTGCTTGACATCTTTGCATCTTCTTTTAGCTATCTTTAAAACAAAAAATTTAATTTCTTTCTTTGCATTAGATTGGGGGCATCTTTCCATTTGAAGTCGCAAAATTGCATGGTTTTTGGCATTTTTAATCTTGAATTCTTAAAAACAATTGGTGTACAATCTCTTTAGTTCATTTCTTAAAAGTTCTTGATATTGATGAGTTTAATAAATCTTTGGGACATTGTGCATCTGGGAATGATAAATATTTTTTCCTTCTCGTAATATATCTTTCATCAAAGTGAAATATTTGCATTCTCATTTTTTTTCATTGTTTAGAGTCGGTCAAAACATCATTTAGTCCACACCATTTTACTCTTGAGTAACAACAACTTTAAAATAAACCGCTTATAAAAATTGATTAGACATTTTTATATTTTCTGGTAGCAAACCTACATTAGATTAGTTGTAGGGATTTTGAATAGTTGTGAAAGATAAATTTTCAAATATGCAAACAAACATAGTATCTTGTGACAGGGAGAGTTCAAATCCAATTGCTACATTTTGTCCTAGGAAGCCCTTCTCACACAAGGGTCAAACCTGAGGTCGCATTGGGACTGGAAAATTTACTCACCCTGCTTTGTTGGTCTTAGTCTGCTTTGTTGGTCTTAGTGTAGAGATTGTGCATATTATTGGGGGTCACTTGAGGGTATACCCACTATTATCTGTGGGAGATTATCAAGTTGATTTTGGGCTTAGATACCCTGCCTTTGCATGTGGATTAGACTGTCGACTATTTCCCCAGGCATCATTGTAGTAATTGGTAACCTTAGTGGCCTATCTCTTTAGGGTCTTTACACGAGGTGACTGTGGAGGGGCAAGTCTCCACGGTACCTGGAATCGACATTGGCCAAACTCACTCGGGCTCCTTGGAGGGTATACCCACGTTTATGTGTGGGAGATTGCACCAGGGGGTAAGTCCATTAAGCAGGTCGTCAACGTAACTTTTACACCCGCTCTATCTCATCCCCTTCCTACATTTCTCCCGTGACATTGGATTTCATCACCAACTAGTGCGTTCATTGCAAGAAGGTTTTGTTTGCTTGTTTGCTTACTAGATTTTTAGCGTGTGTTGTTTGTTTTCCCTAGTATACTCTAGGTTGGATCTTTATTTAATGACGTCAGTTCCCGGAACGACCAATGAAGGAAACCATTTGCAAGGGGAACCTTTTGTTTTTCCTTCTTATAGAAACATTGGTCCTCCTCACATTGCTACTTTGAGCCTTCTAGGTCTCACAATTGGATTACCGATATGGTTTCTTTCCACTCAGGTAATCTCGAATGCAGCTAGTGCTTTGGTCGTAAGCACTTCCCCCCAAGAGCATCAACCTCACGTTGATCCTTCACCTTCTTCATCGGTAAGATCTTCTTCACCTTCTCCATTTGCAAGGTATTCTTCTGTTTCATCTTATTCGCTGAGTGAAAGCTCTAAAGCTAGTAACCTGGTGGATAAGAAGAAGAAGAAAAATAAGCAAGGGTCTAAACTTCCAACCACTGCTAGGCATATTGGAAAGAAACCAATTACTATTACTCGTACTAGGAGTGTTGATGATGCCAAGATCACCCAAACAACCTATAATTCCAAGTACCCTTGCAAGATTTGTAAGGGTAGCCATCTTCTTAAGGATTTCCCTAGTCTATCCAAGGTTATAGGATCATGGTCTAAAACTCCTTGCTATTCCATGTCGTCGGTCTCTAAAAAACACACTAATGACCTCCCATCAACTAGTCAAGATACTATTGGGAAGAATAAAAGTAGAGTCAAGTTCCCATGTATGTTATGCAGAGGGATTCATCAAACTCACCTTCGCCCTCATATGGACGAAGCCTCAAAATTAATGGAAGCCATGTCTGTTTTCCAGCCTCAACTCTCAGTTGCTTATCATAGGCATACTCTCGAGCCACCTGTAGTTGATGGAATGATCAATCTAGTTCCTTCGTCGATCAATCTGGTTGATCATGTAGTCAATCTAGTCACGTCCTTAGTTGAACCAGTTGACAAAGTGGTCGATCTGATCCCATATTCGGTCGATCCTACTCTCTCATTAGAAAGTTTCACCCAAGTGTTCGATCTATTTCCACTTGTCGACCCCATTCTCCCATTCGAGAATGAAACCCAAGTGGGTGATCTAATCTCGTCATCATTCGATCCTACTCTCTCGCTAGAGAGAAAACTTGATGTTTCCCACGTTTTTCTCGTTGATACAGAATCTACCATGATGGGGGGTATTCCTCCTTCTCCAGTGGAACCCCCTCCAAGTAATGAGGCCATTCTTTTTTATTGGAGTGTGCTAATTGGACCTCGTCTTCCCTCTCACATTCCTTTCAAGATTACAATACAAGTTTTTGGTCAGGACATTTCTTAGATGCTGATAGACGAAGGTTCATCCATTAGTATTTTGTCCTCTATTTCTTGGCAAGATTTAGGTTATCCTTGGCTTGTGTCGGTTACCCAGAATCTGTTAGATTTTAACAAAAGAACAAGTCACCCTTTAGGGACCCTTCCTCAGTTTCATGTCACTTTGGGAGGGAAAATTGTCTTTATTGACGTCATGGTAGTCCAAGACCCCTTGGATTTCGATTTAATCCTTGGGCGAGATTATGTCTATGCCAGGAAATCTATTGTGTCCACTCTTTTTTGTGTGATATCTTTCTCGCGCGATGGAAGAGTGGTGACTATTGATCCAATTTCATTTGTTGGTCCTGACTTGACCATAAAATCAATGACTTCCCTAAACGGTTCATATTTGCAGTTAGTATCCCCCTTGCCACAGGTCAATTATGTGGCACTGTCTCCCATGCCTTCAGTTGCTGATGAAGATGAACCTCTCACTGTATGTTGATTAAGGTTGGTTGTCATTGATGTCAACCCTTGAAGAAAGCCCCGCAGCACAAAGCTTTGGGTAATGGACCCAATATTGTTTGATGTAAATATGACTCATTATTGTCTTGTCATGGTTGATAATAAGTAAATATGGATGAACTCCAAAGTGGTCCCCTTATGATGAAAGACCTCACAGGAAGACGCTTTACGGAGTAAGAGAACCCATGCTTAGTTGTGGAATAATGAAATGAAGGACAATGAATTTGTCAGGTAAAATATCCTATATGGATAGTGCTTTTCATTCCATTTCTGGTGGTATGTGAAACGTCGCATAACTCCTCACGGTTAGAGAGTTATGGCCATGAGAAGTTGGAGACCCCAGGTTTGGGTAATGGACCCAAGTTTGTTTGATGGATAATGGTATGAGTTATGATATATTTTCAAATAATACTATTCTATATGGATATTACATGTCATTCCATTTCTGGTGGTATGTGGAACGCCACATAACTCCTCACTATTTGAGAGTTATGGCCTTACGAAGTTGGAGGACCCTCATATGTCATCTAGAAGCCCCAAAAGGTCAAAGTAGTCTAAGTGGTTTAAGAGATTTTAAAAGGTAAACAATAAAGTGAAGTAATGAGTGTATTATAATTCAAATTGACTACAAAATAAATTATTTCTATAATAAATTTATGGAGAAATTAGAAGTGGGTTAACCCTAAAATAAGGAAAGTGGGGCCAAGTGACCTAGAACATGTTTTTAAGGAAGCTACTTGGAGAGTATAAAGAAGAGGCAAGGCTCTCTCATTTTAATCACACTTGAGAATATTTAATATATATAGTGTCTGAGGTAACCAATGATATCTAAGCTAAAATTATGAGGGAAGGTGAAGAAAATAAGGCCAAAATGCAAGGGAGTATAAATTCTTTTGATGGTGCTTTCTAAGGTATGTTATTTACAGGTCATCTCACCATTTTCGCTATAACTTTTTTTCTATAATGATTTAGACCATGAAATTGATATTCCATTGAGAAAACATATCTAAGTATCTGTGGTAAACAATTAATCTTGTGGGTCATTGTATTTTTGGAGTTACATCCCATGGAAAATAGGGTTTGTGGCTAGTCCTGAAACTAGTCAAAAACATGTGTTTCAGGTAAACGTGTTATAACTTCTTCATAACATATCCAAATTTAGTGAAACCAAATGTGTTGGTTAGGGTAAAGTATTTAGTATGTTTTGTAATATTTTAAGATCAATTCAACAAATTTTCCGTGCGGGGCACACTCTACAAGGTCGCTTTCTAGAATAAGCCAGAATTCAGCAAGGTATGCCAATTTTGCTATAAATCCTTTTCTGAGAGGTTCCAAGTAGTGAAACTTGGAGGAATTTCATAAAACACACTAAAGAACATTGTATATCAGTTTCATATATTTATACATTACAGGTACAAAGTTATGATTACTTCAAGTTAGGGTTGTTGACTAATCCAAAACTAGGCATGTGAGACTAAAAAAATGTTTGATGAAAATGATAGTCTCTTGTTGTTGAAGTTAAGGAAAGTTTGAAAAAATATGATCATATACACCAGGTCTATTATAGAGCTACAAATCAGATTTGGATGATGAAATTGATGAGGGCTTTTGGTTGAGGTACATGTTCAGTACATGGTTGAGACAAGTAGTTGTTGAGTTGGCACATACATGAGGTGTATAGTTGATGATGTTGGTACATATTGATGAGTCATATTTGATGAGTAGTTGACACATGATTGGTACATGGTTGGATGCACTTGTTTATGGTATAGGTTGATTATAGGTTATTTGGTACAGGTTGGTGCATGGTTGATGCACTTGTTTATGGTACAGGTTGATTAAAGGTTGAGGTACAGGTTGATGCATGGTTCAAATTTATTGGCACAGACTTACAACGGTATATATCACAGTGACAGGTTGATATTGGTTCCATCATTCTACTTCTACTTCAGGGTGGCAGGACGGGGCAAGGACAGGTGGTTGTAGCCACCTTTCGGTTGTAGTCGAAGAACATAGGGGGTTGTAGCCTCCTTGTGGTTGTAGCCAAATAATTGGGGAGTTGGAGCTTCCCTCAGGTTGTATCCTAAGAAACTAGGGGGTTGGAGCCTCCTTCCAGTTGCAATTGGAAAACAAAGGAAGTTGGTGCTTCTAATGAANGTATGCGTATGTTTGTTCATTTGTTCATTGCTTATTTACTCTGCAGTTATTAGATGATAATGCTTCATTGATATAACACTTGGATTATATGGTTAAAAAGGATTAAATTGCTCTATTACTAATTCAACCCCCTCTCAGTAATCCAACAATTGGTATTAGAGAAGGTTCCTTCAGAAATCAGTTTAACCACTAAAAGGTAGATCATGGAGATTACCAACTCATATAAAAATGGAATACCACAGTTTGATGGACAGAAGTATGTTTTCTGGAGCATAAGGATGAGGACATATATACAAGCACAGGGATTTCAATTTTGTCAATCAATTGTAGATGGATACACAACACCAGTAGTTCCACCAACAAATGACAAAGCAATAAAAATCGGTGAGAATAATTCCAAAGCCACAAATTCAGTTTTGAATGGTCTCAATGATACAGCATTCACCAAAGTTGCACACTGTAAATATGCTAAAGAGATTTGGGGCAAGCTTCAAAATATTTATATAGGAGATACAAAAGTCAAAGTAGCAAAGCTTCAGACTTACAGAGGTCAGTTTGAACAACTAAAAATGAAGGAAGATGAAGATATCGTAGCCTACTTCTTACGAGTCGATGAAACAGTGAATGAAATCATAGGATTGGGAGAAGAAATTGAAGAATCTTTAAATGTTCAAAAGATACTAAGATCTCTTCCTATGAGATTCAACCCTAAGATATCAGCACTAGAAGAAAGATCGGATATGGACTTAATAAGCATGGATGAGCTACATGGAATATTCACAGAATATGAAATGAGAACTGAGCAGGAAAATCCAGATGTAAAAGAAGCATCCTTCAAGGCACCCAAAAGATCAAAGAAAAAGAAAAAGTAACAAGAAGAATATAGCAACAACAGTGATGCATCGGAAGATGATGAAGAAGTGGCCAACTTTGTCGAAAGACTGAACAAGGGAACCAACGATAGGTATAGAGGTAAGCTCCCTTTAATTTGTTTTAATTGTGATGGTATTGGTAATTTTGCTAACAAATGTCCTCATAATAAAAAGAGAAATGATGAAGGTTACTCAAAAGGAAAACACACATATAAAGGCAAAATAACTACAAAGAAAGTTTTCAAGAAAAGCTTATACACCAAAGAATACATCTCATCATTAGACGAAGATGAATTAAGTGACAATGAGACAAGAATAGTTCTATTCATGGCAGTAAAAGACTCTGAAGAAGAATATGAAGAAGCCAAAAAAGAATGTGAAGAAGTCGAAGAAGAAATTAAAGAGACAGAAGTTGACTATCGAGAAGAATTAATGTGTGCCATAGAAGTTATCAGAAGATAAAAGAAGAAAAACAAGAAACTACAAGCATAACTAGACAAGAAAAAAGGACACTTAAGAACTAGAACAAATGATCACAAAATCGAAGGTTCAAATAGAAGAAGTTAAAAGAATTGAAGAATCACTCAAAGAACAACGAGAAGAAATGGACAAGATCATTGGAAACTTGGAAGTAGAGATTGTCACACTAATAAATGATATTCAAAAGAAAAATATGCAGAATAGCTCAAAAGTTTTGGATGACATTATCGACAGTAAAAAATCTCATCTTGACAAGTCCGGACTTGGATACAATCAGAAAGAAAAGGGATCAAGATCCAAAACAACAGAGCAAGAAACAAATCCAAAGAGATATTCAGAAACAATCAAAGAGGATAGGAACATATACAAGGAAGATTACAGGGACACTCCTCCACCAAGAAGATTCAGATTTCAGAATCAACAACAGACAGATAGGCCTTAAGAAGAAGAACGATTCATAAGAGCACCTCCTTTCAAAAGATCTTCAACTCCCAGGTATCAAACTATATTTTTTGGTTTATGTTATGCATGTAATAATTTTGGACATAAACTTGTGAATTGCAGAGCTAACAATAGGAATAGTAACAACTTTGAGAGTTATACACAAAGGGATTATTCAAGGAGACTTAGTGACACACAAAGAAGAAGTTACAACAAGTTTGAATCTTTGAGCACTGAAGTGGAATGTTACAAATGTAACAATTTTGAACACATGGCCAAGGGTTGCAGAATGATAGTCCCTACTAAAGAAACTCGACAGAATAACAACAGTCACAGACAAGAACCTCAAAAAATGACATGGATAAGAAAGCAAGATCAGTTTAACAATGAAGAATGCATAGTCACTCTACAAGCTAAGTAGAAGAAACATGGTTGGTATGTTAACAGTGGATGTTCAAAACACATGACAGGTGATAAAGACAAATTTCTTACATTACAAAAAGAAAAAAATGGATCAGTCTGATCCAGGTGGATATCAGTGGCCACCCACCTTCTCCAACTGGCCCAAAACATGTTTCTGGCAATTTTGGTAATTTACTATTTTTAGCAGTTTTTAACTTCCGGGGCCATTTTGAGGCCCTAAACGATGGTTTTTGAGAAAACGGGGAGCAACATGGATAGTAGATCAATGTTGCTCCATCCAAAATTTGTAGTTATCGGATAGATCTTTCCAACGAGCTATCATGCACCTAAAACGGAGATCGTATACAAAAGTTACGACCCCGGGAAGTTGATGCACTAACTTACTCAAACGGGGCCCACATGACTTTTGGCGCTTCATCTCCTAGGGTTAGGTTTTTTGGATGTCTAGGGTTTTTGGCATTCCTCCTTATTGTAAAAAGGCCTTTAAAGCCTCATTGTAATCATCTTCTCACAGATGCGAGTAGCCGTCACATCTCTTCTCATAGATAAGCTACCACCATTCTAGCGAGTCTTTCACTCTGTACTTTTACAGTCTCTGTACATTTATTTCATTAATAGAAATCGTGTATTACTGTATATTTGTGACTCTTTTTATATTTCCGCTATATCTCTATTATATTTTTGTCTCTCTTGCAATATCTCTGAATATTTCTATGTTATATCTCCGCTCTCATTTCGTGCCGAAAATAATCTGGATCACAGTCTCCTTCAGAAATGATAATTCATCCAAAATCATTGGAGAAGGCACAGTCCGAATTGGGAACAAGAATGAAAAGGCACAAAATGTTCTACTGGTAGAAGATATGAAACATAATCTTCTAAGTGTGAGTCAAATGTGTGACCAAGATCATAAACTTACTTCCGATTTAGAAAAGTGTGAGATAAGAAAAGAAGGTTCAGGGAAATTGGTCGGTACAGCTGCAAGAACTTCAAACAACATATATGTGTTAAGTGAAATTGGAAATGAAAAGTGTTGTCTAGGAAAGGAAGATGAAAGTTGGCTATGGCATAGAAGAATGGGTCACATGCATTTTGATAACCTT
>JASDQU010034300.1:9807-21793 GCA_032191745.1 Picea mariana | reverse complement strand
GCTCATGGTTTGTGAAATTATGAATGATTTCCATATAAGACTGCATGTATGGTGTTTGATCAGAAATGGTGGTTGCATGCTTATATTGGAAAGACCAT
The DNA here is from genome assembly GCA_032191745.1 of Picea mariana. Taxonomy (NCBI): domain Eukaryota; kingdom Viridiplantae; phylum Streptophyta; class Pinopsida; order Pinales; family Pinaceae; genus Picea; species Picea mariana. The sequence goes on along the minus strand of JASDQU010034300.1, from coordinate 21,695 downwards.
ATATGACTTACGTATATATTGTATATATGTATATTTTGAATGGATTCAGTATTCAAGTATGTTCTCAGGAAATCCATTCCCTTATTTTATCTCAAGTAATGACTTGGATAGATCTTCCCACAGGGACACCCTTTTTAAAGTTTACCCAAGGATATGCCGGAGGATTTTATGGCGTAAGTTTGAAAAACCCTACACGAGAGAGAGAATGGTCCTCTTAGACTTAGGACATTTTGGCGTTTCGGCACCCAGGGTATCTAGGTGCGAGTCCTCTTGTACTCGCGAGTCTCGAAACCCCAACCCGCGAAATCCCAAAATGACAGCGTGTGAATGAATTAAGGACCTTTCGGTGGTTCAATACCCAAGATACCCTTCCTCTTGCTAAATGCATGGATGAGATCCTTTCAGAGGATCTAAGGTCTGTTATGACCGTTAAATTGAATGAAGGAACGCAGGCGTTAATGCCTCGACCCCTTTTTAACCTTCGTGATTAGCGAGGAAATCGGGACCGTTGATTCCAAGACCCATGGGAGTACCTGGACCGTCTAGTTGTAGAGTACACGTGGCGACCGGTAAGCGTTTTGGCTTTTCTGCACCTGGGAGATCAGAGGGTAAGAACCCTTGTCCTCACAACTCGTGAAATCCCAACATATGAAATCCCGAAATGCTAGCATGTGGGTAAGTTATGAGTTTTCACAGTTTCGACAACCGGGGTACCTAAGTGCGAGTTCTCCTGTACTCGCAAGACCTGAAACCCCGATTCATGAAAACCCAAAATGACGGCGTATGGACGAGTTAGGACTTTTCGGTGTTTTGGAACCCGGAACACCCAAGGAAGTATTTCCTTGTACTCACAAGTCCCAAAATCTCGATTAGCGAAACCCCGAAATGGTCTAACGTAGATTCGAGTTTTGATGTTTCGGTGTTTCGGCACTCGGGGTATCTAAGTGTGAGTTTCCTTGTACTTGTAAGTCCCGAAATCCTGACTTGCAAAACCCCGATGGAGGAAACCCCAAAATAGTGAAGCATGTTTAGAGTTTGGTGTTTCGGAGTTTCGGCTCCCGAGAAACCTAGGTGCGAGACCTCCTGCCATCGCACATCCCGAAATTTTGATGGAGGAAACCCCGAAATAGTGAAGCATGTTTAGAGTTTGGTGTTTCAGAGTTTTGGCTCCCCGGGAAACCCAAGTGCGAGACCTCCTGTCGTCGCACATCCCGAAATCCCGATGGAGGAAACCTCAAAATAGTGAAGCATGTTTAGAGTTTGGTGTTTCGGAGTTTCGGCTCCTGGGAAACCCAGGTGCGAGACCTCCTATCGTCGTACATCCTGAAATCCCGATGGAGGAAACCCCGAAATAGTGAAGCATGTTTAGAGTTTGGTGTTTCAGAGTTTCGGCTCCCGGGGAACCTAGATGCGAGACCTCTTGTCATCGCACATCTCGAAATCCCGATGGAGGAAACCCCGAAATAGTGAAGCATGTTAGAGTTTGGCATTTCAGAGTTTCGACTCCCGGGAAACCCAGGTGCGAGACCTCCTGTCGTCGCACATCCCGAAATCCCGATGGAGTAAACCTCGAAAGGTGGAGTGACATATTTTAATCCAAGGCATTTTTAGTTATGACAAACTGTTAGTCCCCTTCGGATTTCGGCACTTCGAGAGACAAGAGAGCAGGGGAACACAAATGCATCACGATTTCCCGAATCGCAAAATTCGACGAGCACCTCTCTGATAAGGCATGCGGTCATAGTTATAGGTCATATGAGGGATCTTTAAAGGGAAAGGAGGGTTTGCAATAGGCTCCTTAGAATTTTCAAAAGGAAAGAAAGCTGAAAATTCTCTAGCCCGTGGTGGGTGTGTTACAATCAACATCACTCCCCCTTTCGAGGGAGGTCCTTTCGGACTACACCAAGCTTGTTTTGGAAGTACTCAAACTTCACACGAGATAGAGGCTTAATAACCACATCTGCTACCTGCTTATATGTGCCAACATAATGGAGCTTCACAACTTCCTTCTCTACCAAATCACAAATGTAGTGGTACCAAATCTCAATGTGCTTCATCTTATCGTGGAACATTGGGTTCTCTGTCATCTTTATGCAACTCTGGTTGTCACAAAATATCTCGGTAACATCCATCTCTAGGTCAAATAGACATGTGAACAACTTCTGAATCCATATGGCTTCACAACTGGCGGAGCATGCTACAATGTACTCTGCTTCTGCCATACTCAGAGCAATACTGGATTGCTTCCTACTTCTCCACAAAGTCATGGCTGACCTCAAAGTGAAACAAAATCTGGAAGTGATTTTTCTATCTGAAGCACTTCCAGCCCAATCTGAATCAGTATAGTCATACAATATGAAGTCACAATCTCTAGTATAACAGAGGCCATAGTCCAACGTACCCTTAAGGTATCTCATCACATACTTTGCAGCTACAAGGTGAACACGTCTGGGCTTCACCAGATATTGACTCAAGGTGTTCACAAAAAATCATATATCTGGTTTGGTATTCGTTAGATACGTCAACGAACCAATATTTTGTATGTATAGAGTAACATCAACTATTTCTAACGAATTATTAGCCAATAACTTCATATTCATCTCCATAGGAGTGGACATGGCTCTACATTCCATCATATTGAATCTCTTCAAAATTTCCACAACATACTTTCCTTGATTAAGGAAAATCTCTTCTGGGCTCTACCATACTTCAAAACCTAAGAAATAGTGCATGGGGCCTAGGTCCTCTTTTCAAATTCAGCGGCAATCTTCTTCTTACAATCTTTGATGATATTTTCTTCATCTATCAAGAATAAGTCATCCACATATAGAAACAATATAACTGGTCCATCATTCTCAATATTGAAGTAAATATTGGGATCAACTTTACTCTTGGTAAATCCCAAGCTCATCAGAAAACTATCAATCCTGACATACCAAGCTCTTGGAGCTTGCTTCAACTTGCAGACATGAGTCTTCCTGTCTTGTACTTTGAAACCAAATTTTCAAATCACATTGTACTAATCTGGTACACTTGCTCAGCTACAAATCAATATGCATAATCATGTGTTGGTTCTATGTGCTTTCTACAAAGCACTATTTGTCTCACTGCCTGAGAGTATGTCCTCTACATTTTCTGCAATTGTTCCTTCTTGAACTGGGACTCTACACCTATAACTGTTATTTCTTAAGCTGAGAATGATTGCTCTATTCTCATTGTAGTTGTTGAACTCTAAGAGTAGCTCCTCTACTCTATCACGACAACAACTTCATTTGAAATTGAGAGTGGATGATATTGAAGGTAGATTTTCTTCTTTCACAGAGGTAACTGAATCTAAAATATAGAGACTGCTCCCTCTGAATCTCATACTGTATCGAAATCATGGTTGTTCTGATTGTCTTCACAAGCACTAGGAATATTTCTTCGATTAATGGAGAAAGTGTCTCATCATAGTCTTCTCTTTCTTGCTTGGAGAATCCTTTGGACACAAATCAGGTGTTTCATATCTCTATATTGTTATTTGCAACATGATTGATCTGTTAGATCAATCTTGGAAGTCACCATTGACTTCCCTTATAGTCTCAAGAAAAAAATCATATCCCAGTCCTTCTGACTAGCTTCCTCCTCTGTCATTGAAACAAGAGAATCTTCCCATGAGATTTCACATCTCCTAGAAGTCTTTGAAGCTACGATCTAGTCTTCTCAATTCATGGCATCTGTCTGCCAGTCCTAGAAGATGTCTCTTTTTCCATCTAATCCTTTCTGATATCAGGCTTACTTCAAGTCTTGATTTCTTCTGGGTCTACAAAAGCTTCATAGCCTTTGCAGGATATACTTGGTGTTGAATACCAAGTCTTAATATGAAAATATGATTCAAACTTCAAACTAATTTGACTTCCTGTCAAGGTGGCTTCATCATCCACTGGCCAAGTCTACTGTGAGTTCTATTCTAATGTTCAGTCATCTTTGGAGCCTTCTTCTCCTTACAATAAATCTCCATATGAGATACTCTGTATCTAAAAAGTAGCTTCTTCTTCATCTTCTTTGGTACATGGATGTATACGGTCATGTATACAACTTGGATAGTCTGCTCCATGTCTCATCTAATATGTTGCCTCCTGAAACCATCACTATAGCTTCCTCGGGTTTATCACATGTGACCTGCCTAGAACAAGAACAACATGTGAGAAACAACAGACAATAATAATACTCTTTATAATAATAATAAAACAATAGCAAGAACAATCGTCACAATAGAGCCTTTAGAGCTATCACTTGTGATCTGCCTGAAACAAGGGTAAAAAGTAAGAAATACAATAATAAGGAATGAGAGAAACACTCTTCTAGTGTTGTGATCAATCATTCCTCCATGGTAACCTGGAAACAAAACAAGAAGTTTCTCCTAGAAGAGTTGTTAGTTATATCTAGTAAATGATTACAGTAAGCATTTATCTCAATAGTGCTCACATGCTACCAAGTATTCAATAATAAAACTTTTCAAAGATTTATATCACAACTATAGTGTTTAGCAGTTATCAAACTTGATATGTGTAAATTTGAATCTTATCAATTTAATCAATCAAACCTGGAACCTAGAGTCTTGTCCTCAAGAATGAGTGTGTTTCTTTTCTTTCGAGTCGCCTTCACTCAAGATGACAAGTGATTTCTTCAACATGTCCTACGTACTAAGACAATATGTTATCTTGATAGAAATCTGAGTTAGGGAATAAACTCTATAATCTCAACTTTAATCAATCTAATACTTTGACTTCAATTTTGACCAATGGTTCGTTTGATAACTTCAATAGATCAAAATGCAACCTAGATATTCATAAGATTACAATAATGTCATAACAAGTAGAGGCATATCAAAGTAATCAAACTTGGGGTGCATAGTTCCTCTGAATGTGTTGGATCTGAGATCCCTCTAGATCTACGATTGTTGTTTAGACAAAAGATCCTTTCTCTTGCAAATAACCTTTAAAATAATGATACAATTTAAACATATGTAAGTACGTACCTTTGACAACATCGGCAGGTAGTGGCACCATCTAACAGCAGTGGCAAGAAATAACAAGCCTTTAAAAATTTAAAGGTGCTTCAACTTGTAACTTAAAGTTAGATGGAGATTTTCTAGGGTAAGGCGCACTAGGACAATAAAAATCAGTCCCAACACTTAACAAAAACTTTCACTGCAACTGGTACTGGTACTGCAGTTGGTGTTGGCACTACAACTGGTGTTGCAACTGGGCATGAAGGAAATGGCACTGCAATTGTAATTGATACTACAACTGCAAATGATATTGCAATTGATACTGCAATTGCAACTGATACTGCAACTGGAACTCCAATCGGTACTGCAACTACAACCGATATTGCAATTGGTACTGCAACTGCAACTGCAACTTAGGGTTTTATGAGGAGACCCTAATTTCTCAAACTTCAAATTTTAGAATTATGATCCAGGGACTAGATGCGCCCTCCTAGGATGAGTTCCTAGGTGTGGTTACTTTCTCCAACATCCTCCTCAAACAAGGAAAACATCATACTTAGGGTTTATGTAGAAACCTTAATTTTACAGCAGCTGCAATACTGAAACTGAATCTTGGAGAGGGTGTGCATAAGCTAGCCACTTCTTATAAACTATGAGTTGGTCTCTTTCAAGCCTTCTCTAATACAATGTTGAAGTTTTACTTATACAACTAGCAATTACGGTTCTTCTTTATTATTACAATCATTTAGAAAATTAGCTATATAAATAAGATAATTGAAAGAGAGGCAATCACATAAACAATAGAGACACACATATTATCATGGGAATCCCTCATGGGGAAGAAAACCCATCAAAAAATTCCTCAATATAGATAGACCAAAAACAAAGCAGAAGATCATCCTCTACTCCTTCACTAGGAAGAGTAGTGCACCACTTAACCAAGATAAACCAAGAGATAGACAAAAACCCTCATTGACATCACCCCTAGTTGCAACAACTACTCCTCCAAGACTTGCACACTTTTTCCTCTTGATGCAGAGCTTATGAGTGAGTGAACAAATGAGGCATTGGCCTCCCTTATAAATAGTGGTTTGGCCAGCCTAAAATTAGGTATGGGATGACATATCACTTTTTCCTCTTGATTTACATTTAATTGTCAAGGCACAATAGGGACAACTTTTACAAAGGCACAATAGGGCCTAATTAATAAATATAATATAATAATATTATTCAACACTCCCTTTTAGGTAGAATATTCTTGGAAATTACAATATTTCAACAATTGTCTCAACATATTTCCTCTGATTTAACCATATTTCTTGTTTTCTTGGTCTCTTTTAATTTCCATGCCCAAAATGAAATTTGCAGCACCAAGATCCTTCATGTCAAACTTAGAGGACAATTGAGTTTTCACATCATGGATAATCTCCTTTTCCTTTCCTATTAGCAACATATCATGCCGATACAAAACCAAGTAAATAGGATGATCATCGATTAATTTGAAATACACACAGTGATCCGCTTTGTTGCATTTGAATCCAAGTCCCAACATTTAAGTATCATTTTTTTTATACCACACCTTTGGTGATTGCTTTAACTCATACATGGACTTTTTCAGCTTGCATACCAGCTCTTTCTTTCCCTTCACATCAAAACCTTTTGCATGTTTCATATAGATTTCTTCTTCCAGAGCCCCATGTAGGAATGTTGTCTTCACATCCATCTATTCTGTTTCAAAATCAAATGCAACAACAACAAATGAAATAAATATAATAGAAGTTAACTTGGCAACATGAGAAAAATTTTTACTAAATTCAATTCCCTCTACCTTGGAATAACCTTTTGCTACTAACCGAGATTTGTATTTCTCCACTTTTCCTTCTCTATTCAACTTCTTCTTAAAACACCCATTTGCTTCCATTAAAATTTCTTCTAGTAGGCAACTTCGCTAGATCGCAAGCCTCATTCTTGTCCAATGCTACAATTTCTTCCACCATGGTATTTTTTCAGAGTTTTCCATCCTCTGAATCTACTGCCTCCCTAACAGTTCTAGGATCATCATCAATAATAGACAAAGAAAAATTTGAATGGAAATCAAATGGAGTATACCTTTTTTGTTTCCTTCTTTCTAGAGACGATCTCCTCAATACTGGAGTATGAGGCTCTTCTTCCTTTGATTCATGTTCTTGTGTAGAGTCCGATTCATTATTCTTCAATTCAAACTCTATTTTCTTTGGTTCTTCTTCCATTGATAGGAATTCCTCTTTGACAACATCTTTTATTTCTCTAAATACCACATCTTGGATATACACTACTTTTTAGTTTATGGGTTCCAAAGCTTTTAACCTTTCAAATCATCTTTATACCCAATAAAGATATACTTTTCAACCTTTTTATCTAGCTTACTCTTGTTTTCCTTTGGGATGTGAACATAGGCATCGCATCCAAATACCTTGAGAAGTGTGAGAGAGGGATTCTTACCAGTCCATACCTCATGTGGAGTATTGTCATCTAGTTCTGATGAGGGTGATCGATTGACTAGGTAACATGTAATACCCACTGCCTCTTCCCATAATTCTTGTCCTAATCCTGCACCATTAAGCATGCACCTTTCTTTTTCCATCAACGTCTTGTTCATCCTTTCTACAAATCCATTTTGTGGAGGTGTATATGGAGTAGCATTATGCCTTTATATACCACACTTCTTACAAAATTATTTGAATTCATTTTCCTCCACCATTGTTCGTCCTCGACACCTTAATTCTCTTCTCTGTCTGATTCTCCACAAGAGCCTTAAACTTTTTGAATTTGTCAAAGACTTCAGATTTCTTCTTGAGGAAATAAATCCAAGTATTTCTAGAGAAGTCATAATTAATCTGTAAATGAGACATAGTACACAGATTTTCCCAATGATGGAACCGACATAGGTCCAAACACATCACTTTGCACCAAATGTAAAATTATGTTTTCCCTCGTGCACCAGAGGGGAATCTTCCCCAATTCTGCTTCCTGTATACACAATGTTCATAAAGATAAAAATAGAGAGAGAAATTAGACAAACCTTCAACCATACCTTTACTGTGTAATACTCGAAGGCTCTTCTCTTTGATATGACCCAGTCTTTGATGCCACAACATAGTTTTTCTCCAGAGACTATAGGATTTTTTTCTTCTTTAGCTCCAATCTCAAGAATAATAGAACTATTGCACCCATCACTAATAATGCTTCCCTACATATTATACAGAGTTCTAATCCGAACTCCCTTCAGCAAAACCATTGCTCCTCGAACCATCTAGCAGGTTTCTCTCTCAAACATTGTTTTTACCCCTGCATCGTCCATTTTGCTTACATAAATCAAATTTTTGGCCAATCCTGGGATGTGTAGAACACTAAGGAATGTTCTAATCCATTCATCCATGAGCTTCAACTTGAATTTTCCTCATTCTATTATTTTGGTTGTCGAGTCATCACCTAGGAAAACATCACCTCCATTATACCTTTCATATTCGCAAAACCACTCCCTTTGAGGAGTCATATGAAAATATGCACATGAGTCAACCAACCATGCCTCATTATCTACATGTGTGATTGAAGAAGTCAAGCACACATCTCCTCCTTCTTCTATGGAGGTGTTTTCTTTTGTATAAGGGCATCATCAGATCCCTTCCCTCTCTCAACACTTTTGGATCTAAAATTCTTCTTGTAGTGCGCTTCTTTTCCACCTCTCTGACATACCTTTACAAATGTTATGGGAGATTTAGATCTTCCCTTAGATTTATATCTCCCACTTGAGGAATTATATCTATTTCTTTATTGGGAGTGTCCTCTTGCAAATAATGCATCTATGCTCAGTCATTCCATGTTTTTTGATCTCATATCCTCTGACAACAAGGATGAGATCACATCATCAAAATTTAAAGTCTCGTAAAGAGCACAATAAATTGGTACACAAGTCTAAATTCGCACATAAACCAAAACCGGGAAAACTAACAACCTGTTTAAATTTGCACCTCTAATATTATATTATTCTCATCTTCATTGTTTATAATAAAATATATAGATAGGATCTCGTGACATCCAAAACCCCTAATCTATTGACCCGAATTATTCAACAACAATAATTCCTTAACCGGAATTAGAAAATCATCATCAAAAAAACCATGTGTCGAAAAAACACTAAAAACGGACGTAAAAAAATGCCAAAAAAAAACATTTTGGAGGTGTTTCCCCCACCCCCCACGAACCCCTCAGATAAGGGGGATCCACCCCCCAATGAACCCCCTAAACAACGGGGTTTCTCCCCCTTGTGACCCCCCCACGTGCATGACGCAACATGAACACTAGGTGTAGTCATGCAAAGAATATAACACATACCCAACACATTTTCCCCTACTATTTATATATTAAGTTTTAGATACCTTAGAAGGAAAAACATATATTTATTTTTTTGATGGGTTTAGCAATTATAATCAAATTCAAATTGTTTTAGAAGACCAAGATAAAACCACATTCACATGCCCATGGGGGACATACACTTATATAGTACTACCTTTTGGGTTATGCAATGCTTTTTCTACTTTTCAACATTTTGTTCTAGGTATCTTTTCTGACCTGATCCATGATTGCGTAGAAATATATATGGATGATTTCACTATTTACGGAAATACTTTTGAGGAAGCATTAGGAAATCTCCAAAAAGTTTTGATCAGATGTCAAGAAATTAAGCTTTCATTAAGTTATGAAAAATGTCATATATTTCTTACTGAAGGAATTGTTTTGGGTCATTGTATATCATCTGCAGGAATAAAAGTGGATTTCATTTCTAAATTTCCAATGCCAAAGACCCAGAAGTATGTCACGAGTTTCTTGGGACATGCTGGCTATTATAGGTGATTTATTGAAAAATTCACAAAAATAGCATCTCCATTATTTACACTGCTCACTAAATATAGTGAATTCTTTTGGAATATTCCTTGCCAAACTGATTTTGAAACATTGAAAGAAAAAATAAATTGTAGCTCATGTTTTAAGAGGGACAAATTGGTCTCTCCCCTTTCACATATCCAAGGATGCTTCAGATATAGCTTTAGGAGCAGTGCTAGAAACAAAAGAAAATCAGATTTCGTGTGTCATTTATTTTGTTAGTAAAAACATGACACCCCCTAAATTGAATTACACAGTTACAGATAAATAATTTATTGCAGTAGTGTATGCCATCAATAAATGTAGGCACTACATCATTGGTTATGAGATATTTATTCACACTGACCATTCTTCCATCAGATATCTTATGAACAAACCAATTACTAATGGCAACATTATTATGTGGGTTATTTTGTTACAAGAATTTAATATCACTATATTAGACAGACCGTGAATAGAAAATGTAGTTGCAGATTTTATTTTCATAATTCATAATGAAGGTGAATTAGTTCATGTAAATAATAATTTTCCTGACAATCATCTATTTGCAATATCTACTCAATCTCCTTGGTTTGCAGATATCTCTAATTGTTTGGCTATGGGAAAGTTACCTCAACACCTCTCACCAAAGGAGAAGTAGAAGATTGTCAAACTTAGTGCCACATATTCTTGGATTGGTGGAGAAATTTTTCGTATTGGACCTGATCTAATTATTTAGAGGTGTGTGCAAGAGGATGAAGTGTTTGACATATTAAAGGCATGCCACGATGAGCCATGTGGAGGTCACTTTGTCGACAAAAGAACAGCATACAAAGTCCTTCATCTGGGGTATTATTTTCCTACTCTTTTCAGAGATGCCAAAAAGTACATCAGAATCTATGATAGTTGTCAACGGATGGGGAAACCAGTGCAAGCAGATGAAATGCCTCTAATACCTTAGGTACTCATAGAGCCTTTTGAAAAATGGGCTCTAGACTTAGTAAGACCTATCACTCTGATGTCAAGGAAAAAGAGGTATATTATGGTATGTACTGACTATGTTACTAAATGAGTAGAAGCTACACCTCTTCTTCATGCTATTGAACAAGTTATTGTAGATTTTTTATTTCTGGATATATTTACTCATTTTGGTGTTCGAAGAGAAATTTTCACAGATCAAGGCACTTAGTTTACATCAAAACTTTTCAATACCATTATAGAGAAATACAAGATCAAGCACCATAAGTCTTCTCCATACCATCCACAAGCCAATGGGTAGGTAGAATCCACAAACAAAGTTATTGAAGCCATCTTAACCAAAACAGTTCAGTTGCACCAATGAGATTGGGTAGATTGGATTTCAAAGACACTTTGGGCATATCAGATTGCATGGAGGAATAAAATCGGGCATACACCATATGATCTAGTATATGGTAAACAAGTTCTGCTCCCTATAGAGTTCCAAATAAAAACTTTCAAGATAGTAGCCAATCTAGGAATGGATCTTTCAAATGCTCAGGAACACAAGATAACACAACTCAGTGAATTGGAAGAGATACAATAGGATGCAATTCAACACGCCACCATCATTCATCAACAAAGAATGAAATCGAATGACAAGTTCATCAGAAAGAAGAAATTCAAACGGCGTGTCTTGGATATTTTTTTTGTTCCAAATTTAATTTTTTTAAAGGAAAGCTCAGTACTCGCTCGTTAGGACCATATGACATAGACACAATTTTTGATAATGGATCAATTAATATCAGGACTGTTGATGAAGAGGGGATTTCTTTTTTGGTAAATGGACATAGATTAAGGTTATATCAAAAGCCTTTAAACAAAGAAGAATTTGTCCACAATCTGCTACAATAATCATAAATGGAGATAGTGAGTAACGAAAATCCTTCACCTTCTCTCATATCAAATTGATTTGTCTTCATATATATATATATGAAGACAAATCAATTTGATATGAGAGAAGGTGAAGGATTTT
>JASDQU010034299.1:35813-46444 GCA_032191745.1 Picea mariana | reverse complement strand
TTGGATAGTGCCAATGTATATTTAACCATCATAGTATTGATGGTTGAGGAATCTACATTGCCCTCAGGTGGAGATGCAAGAAATTGTGAGACCATTTTTTGTTGTTGGTGGGGGGGGAGGATTTGTTAATACCATTTTTTAGGAAGGAGATCCCCCTTGTTTGAGGTACTGATGAACTTTGGAAAGGAGAGGGAAGTATTTGGTGAAGTTTTCCTCCTTACATACCATGCAAGAATACTTTTCATTTCTTTTTCCCCTAGCATTAGGGTATTGGGTGTTTGTACTCTTATGTTGGTTAGAATATTTTTTGGATTTACCCTCATTTTTCTTCGTACATCAATATTGTTGAGATGAAGTGGATTGAACCACATTCACCTCATAGGTTTGTGTAGGAGAGATATTAAATTTGGTATTGGTATCATTCTGTGATGAGGATGGAGTAGAGGTTGTATGGACTTGTTTCCCATTCAATTGGGTCACATAATGTATTTTTATGGATCCTACCATGCCATTGGCATGGGCTCTCAGAGTTGTTTTTTATGGATCATTCGACACTCGAGGAGAATGAGGGATCATATCATAAAGTGTGTTAGACTAGGAGTAGACCATATCTAAATATTGATCATGAATGATTTCCTTCTCATCAGTGATAGTGCCTCCCATGGAGAAATATATAGAAATGGGTGGTAGGAGAGACTTTGTGAACCAATATTCCAGTAGTTGGTATGGACTTGGAGATTTAATCAACCATCGTCTCCGCATCCATTCATGAATATGATTAGAAATATGAGTGGAGGTCGATTTCCTTAGCGAGGTTAAAAGATCGGTATCAGTCTCATACTAGTTGGGAAGTTGGAAATGAGTCAGAAATTCCATAGAAAGATAATTAAATTTGACAAAGGAGCTTCACGGTAGCTCAATGTACCATTTCTTCGTCGAACCTATGAGGGTTCTCTAAAAAATCCTTGATCGAATGGAATCATCCATCAAGGAGTTAGAAGAACACAAAATATGGAAGGTCATTACATGGTTATTAGGATCTTCTCCAGGTTTTTCATCAAACTTCGAGATATCAGATGGTATTTTTCCAAATATGGGTGGCCAAAATAGGGCATGTTGTATGGGATCGTTAGTCAAATGTTACAAATCTGGTAGATATAATGTAGCCAAAAAAGAAAGTTGTCAGTTTTACGAATATCGGTAGTACATATGTGGCATCAAGGTACCCATAGTAACATATATAGGCTGTGATGGCATTGTAAAACCTAGTGGTCCTCCCTTATACTAAGGTTGAGAGGGTTGGGGAGTAGAAAAATGGGGTGTGTAGGTTGAGCGGGAAAAGCACCTTCCATAGGTATTATTATCAAATTAGGTGGACCCCATGGAGTGTTTTAAACATGAGGATATGGTAGGCTAGTATAGAGTCATATAATGCCTCCTGCAAAAAATTTCCCCCAAGATTGAGATTGGATTCCAGTAAGGGATTGTCCCCAAACTATTTCGTTCCCCCAAACTAGTTGTTTCCCCAAATTTTATTGTCTCCCCACAACTGTAGGTTTCCCTCCAGCTGTTTGTTTCCCCCAAGTTTGTTGTTTCCCCCATGTTGAATAGGGACTTGCAACTGAGGGTTTCCCCCTAGTTGGAATTTCCCCCCAGTGAGAGGTATAGAAGAAATTCTCATCGAAACAGTTTTTGTAGGGTGAATAGTTGGTGTGACTTTAATTGAGTTACCTACTTGACTAGAAGGGGGAAAAAGATATCTATTTGTCGTAGGGTTTGAGGGAGAAACATTGTGAGACACTTGACTAGAGGTAAAATGTATAGAATGTTCAAGTAAAGTTCTTGGAGTATACATATGTGTAGCTAAAAATGTGGGAATAGAAGTTATATTCATCGATTCTTGTGATGGGGTAGCATGGGTCAACGATGTTCCCCACAAATGAGAACTATCATGGATATTGATGTGTGCTAGAGTAGTTATCTCAATATCAAGTGGGGGTATCACTACTCCATATGTATAGTTAGGTGTTGTTACATCCATGCTAGAAGATCTCCTACTATACATATCGGGTGGTAGGTGATAAGAAGAAAAAGAATTAATAAAACTCTTGGAAGGAAGCCCAACCAGTAGTGGGTTAGAAGGACTTGTAAAAGGGGGATTTGAGAGAGGTATAGAGCCTTCCTCAACGATTTTGAACTCCCCTTTAGGATGTTCACTCGGGGGAGATATGCTCCCAATTTTAGAAGTAACTTCTTTGTTAATAGTTCCTTTGTTTGAAGGGTTGTGTGGAATATTATGTTCTTCAGGTTGCAACCCTTGCATTCTTCAAGATATTCAAAGACCTTGGTCGGCCTTTATGAAAGTATAATATAAATAACGATCCCTAAGGCCAACTACGAATGTAAAAATAACATGCCCCTAAGAAATATAAAGGTAATAAACCAATAAAACATTAAGTTAAAGGATATTTTGAATACAGGATATCGATTCGTCAATGAATATATGAGAAACAATTACGATAATATTCACAGAATAGTTCCCCCCAACCTGCAAGTAAGATCCCATAGGAAAATACCCACCCGGTTCACCAAAGATAATATTGAACGTCTATTGCAGGTACCACACGGAATACCCCTTGCATTCACCTGTGTGGATACCTAGGATAGGTCATTAAGGTTACTAATTCACAAAAATGTGGTTGGGAGGAACAGTCATTAGTGAAGACTATCATGTGGATGGGGAATACAAGGTCAAATCCTTGCTCCCAAAATTTCAAGAATGTTGGAGTTACACTTGGGACTTCCATCTCTCGAAACCCCCAATACATGAAGTAGTCTCATGAGGAAAATGGAGAGGGGAAATATCAACCACTTTCTTAGCTTGATCTAGTGCTTAAATCCCATGTGATGTGAGCTTTCTCGGGACTGATTTTGTTACTATTGGATTTTTTCTCATTAATTGTACTAGTTTGGTTTAGCTGCCCTAGAGAATTTACTCACTTTTTCCTAATCCAAAGGCCCTATCCTTATACTATTGTTGGTGTTCTATAAAATAAAAATTTCTAATTAATTTTATTAAGCACATTGGATAATTTTAATGGCTTTTCCCTACTCAAAAGGGTGTACGAATATGCAATTGATGATGTGATGACTTGGCCCCAAAACCATGTAGACATAATGAGATGCACATATTTCTCTATCAATGAATTATATCTGAGGGAAGGAGAAGAGATATTTTTCTTATTAATGTAAATAAACACCCGATAGCCTGCAACTTTAACTTTTCCTTTATCAGATGGATAAATATATGAAATGTCAAACAATCAAATCAATGTCCCTGAAATCCCAAAACAAAGACAAGCTCTAAAATATTTACCAAAAAACACTCCACCTATGAAATTAAGATGCAAATTTTTTGTTTTCTTCTATCCAAATTGCATGAAAACTCAAAAGAGACTCTACAAAAATGAGCAATAGGTCTCAAGAAAAAAAACAAGCATAACATTCAACCCAAGAAACATGGATTACTCTTTGAATGAAAAAGGAGTTTCATATATGAGTCAAAGAAACTATAGGATACAATATTCTTGACCCCCCGACGCCTGATCATGAGGGGGATTTGTATATTATCAAAAGAAATTTATTTTTCTTTAAAATGCAAGCTCAATCATGCTCCACCCACTAACTAGAATGCAATTACTTTTGGTTTTACAATTCTTTCAAATGTAATAAAAAATTTTAATGCAACTTCTTTTGTTCTCTGTTTCAATCAAAATGGAAGGATTCAATGATACTTGCAAATAAATAAAAATCTAAATAAGATCAAGAAAACAAGCACCCAAGGAAAAAAAGATTCAATCACATGGATGTCGTCAACACAAAAAACTCAAGCTCTCAATGATTAAAAAAAAATCAAATGACTTGGAAAAATGTTACAACAATGATTGTTGGAATAGCTATGAGAAATACATGTGAGACTGTAAGGAAAGATAGAAAGCATATATGGGCTAGATTTGAAGAATGTCCTTTCAAAAATATATTTTTAGTGTTTGGTCGCACCTTGTCAATTAAGAAAGAGTGACCAGTCACATTGTGTATGTGGAGAGACTCACGACCCCAAGTACTGGTTGCAAATATCAGTGTGATTTCTAAGTGGTAACGTGTTGTAATGGAGAAAATCACGACTAGAAGGGGGTAGTCACTCTGTGTGCATGGGAAGACCGCGATCGTGACTGTACAAGGGTAAAAATTTATATATATATATATATATAAGGTAGATATATTAGATCTGGGGCTAAAAACTTTCAAACTGACTAGAAAAATGCTTATGGCCAAAATGAAAACAAAAATCAAGGCTTAAAACAGGCAAGGATGTTGAGAATATGAATTAAAAAATTGAGGAATAAAACTAAATAAATATTAATGACTTCTCTAGCGGAGGTGTTATTCTGTTGTAGGATAAATGTACCCTATAGGAGTTACCTCCCTTAGGATCTTCCTATTCCTAATACAAAATAGATATGCAAACTATAGATTTTCTAAGATATAAATCATACATGAAAATATCTATGAGATAAGAGGATGAGAAGCATACTTGATACTCGGACATTTTTCCCTACATGATCCTTGGTCGTTCACTTCTTTGAAGATATCATTCACTTTCATGAACACATGTATGCACACGTAGGAAAACAATAAAACACCTATCATGATATCAAACGTAACATGTATGAAACATATATCTAATTTAATATATCACAACGAGATGAAAATATTAACTCTATGTAAATATTATAATCAGCATATGCAATCAATTAGAGGGGAAAATTGTGTGCATCATCTATTAATAAGGAAAAAATATTACAACTTACATACAAATAACTTGATGAAGCTCTTCCCAATTTCCTTTCCCAAGCTCYGTAATCAATATGACATTCTCAATTTACTCTATCATTTCCTCCTCTTTTCCCATGAGAGACCTTCAATATGTAGGATGAAATAGATGAGATGGTGGATAACTCTTAGAAACTAATAATAACAATATTTTTGAGTTTGAATTGCGAGAAATATGAGATTGATCCCATCTCGTTGTAACCTTTCCTAATTTGAGAGTAATAGACCCGGTTGCGCCCTACATTCCTGCAGGGTGTGATTGGTCGCATTTTACAAGAGAGAAAGGTGTGATCATCAATTTGGGTCATGATATGTAAAAGGACAGTTCACGACCAAGAAAAATAATGGTGTATAATCAAGGGAAAAATGACATAACTAAGTGTTTCATCCTAATAACTTCTAAAGAATATCCATTAGGTAACCAAGTGGAAAGTAATTGTATAACATTGGTGTGTAAATTCGTGCATGAGTTATGTTGTCTCTATCATTATCACTTTGTCAATCTAGCGGCAACAATACAAGGAAAATCATAATGGTTGAAATGACATCCACCACTAGAAAAAGGATGTTTTCCCCTCCTTTCCAAATAAAAGTTGTACAGGTAGTGAAAATATTAGCATGAGTATCATCCTTAGTACAAAATTTTCCAAATTAAAGCATGGAATACTAATTCTAAACATATGAACTATGAGAGACGTTTCCATCAAGAAGCGAAGTCACTTGTATGAATAGTTAGTTGTCCCTTCAAGTTATAACTACCTTCTATCCCCACTCCTTTCACTTTTATCACTTCCTCTGCTCCATCCTTCTACATAACTTCCACCAACACCACTGAAAACCAGGCCTTCACTTCTCCCACTCCTTTCATCTCTCCTAGCATGGTCTCTTCCAGAAAACCTACGGCATTCCCAAAGTCCAAATCCATTAAAGAATGACTGATTCCTGATCATGTTCTACCCTTTCGTGTCACATGTGATGACCTCCAATTTGGAAAAAATGTCATGCTCAATTGTGATGATTACAACATCCAGTACCCTTAACAATTCCCCGAGTTGTAGGAGGGTAAATACATAGAGGTTATTACCAAGAATGATGGAACCACCAATACCATAATGCGGGAATGGATGCATCCACTACGGAGATCCAAAATTCTTTCCCTTCTCAAATGTCTTCATTTATCCAAGGCCAAGATGTTTAGTCATGTGTTTTCTTCCTCCTAACTAGAGAGAATGGAGGTCACCTCTAGTTTGATTAGACATAACTCATAGACCTTCCTGTTATTAAGAGAATTTCCAATTTACTCAATTCTAGCTAGGATCCTGTGAATTACCTCAAAGCAAAGGATGTACCACTAGATGAGGTATACTCACGATATGGAACTAGAAGGGGTATGTGTGATACAATCATTGCTGACATCAATGATGCAACAATCATATTTTTCACCCAACTTCTTGCATGCAAGATCATTCATAAGTTCTGAAAGGACGAATATCGTTTAGGGGAAATTCTTATGACCCAACAATGTGTTCTCTCCAATCAAATGGACTGGGCCCTCTATTTTCTTAGCAAGTTTGCAACTAACTACCTCGACACTCAGGATGAAGTGAAATAATTTCATTATAGTTGTTTTCTTTTGTTTCTTGGTATGTTTCTATGGAAACCAGCACCAATATTTGAAATTGACATGGTGGAAACACACTCATTTTTGGATCCTTAGTTCCTACCATTACAACACTCCAAGAATGCAGACACCTAGGAACTCATTTTTTAGGATTTCCATCAATGGTACACCCAACTGATCAATTCTTCCACTGAAAAAGTTTGCATCCCACACCACATCTTCACCAGGTATGAGAATCACCTGCGTTTTAAATGAACTATTCATAATTTTATCATATTTCCCCATGCAACCACAGATAGCACCAAGGCGGTGCTGCCCTTCTGAACTATGGTTGATTGTCACCTGACCTCCCTTAATAGAAATCCATTATGGTGGGTACATGCCAGAGAAATCAATATCCCAATATCGTAACACATAGTCTTCCCATTCCACCGAGGATTCCCCACCCACCAGTCGCAATGATATTGATACAACCACAGTTAAAAAGCACAAGAAAGGCGCTAAGACTTGAAACCTCATTTAAATAACCCTTGATTTTGGGTCTGAGCATGACCACCCTCTCCTTTTTGGCCAATCCCAGTCATCGAAGAAGTCTACTTTCCCCTGCATCAGCCCAACCTCCCCTCCACCTCCACCAAACATTGTCACACCTCTTCCCCAAATCCAACCAAAGAAGGTTCTCATAGCTCATGATGACATGATGAGAAGTTACTGAAAGAAGTATGTGCACAATTATCCAAACAATAGGTATCCCACAATCATATGAGTACGAAAATTCAATTTCTGGCCCATCAATTCATATTTCCCTCTGACCAACCTCATTCCACTTCATCCTGCCTCCCTTGAGAAATTTTGGTAGTTATCCCTCGTCGAACAATCCATGTCAATCCCCTAGTGCTAATTCCTCCTAATTCATCCCCAACTGACCTAAATTTTTTTCAAGTGCCTACAACCAACATCTACTATTTTATTACTTTCTTGGTCCATGAGTGGGGGGAATGCCAACAATATCTCCAACAAGAACTCACCCAGTCATGTCTCATCCTGAAACAAGAGCTGTCCAGTCATAATTGCACCCATTCTCAGTTAAAAAGTGAATTTCACGCCCAAAAAGAACTCGAACCATGGCGACAAATGTTGCATGGACTACAATTGGAAGAATTCACTTCCCATGCCAAAAATCAAAGCCTCTATACCTCCATTCTTACAGATAATTCAACACTAGTCTCCACTCTAAGTGATACCTATTCTCGCATCCCCAATTTGGCCTAAGAGCGGTTGGATATTTTATCCCTTCAGAAAATGCAATCAATTTCCGAGCGTATGTAGGATATACAACTATAAAATAACGAACTCCAAGCCAAGTTGCAACATGCCTCCTTGGAAGAATCTTCTCTCCAGCAATAAGTTTCCCAAGAAACCGATGTCACTCAGAATGGTGGAAACCTTGCTGAAAGCTTTTCCAATCTGGCCACTTAGAGCTTTAATTTGTGGGACTACTTAACAAACCCAAAAGAACTCACAACTATCTGTGATCGTACTCAAGCCCTACAAGATGAGGTTGCACAAAAAAAGTGAGACATTGGTTCCATTCTCCACAAAGAGCATGCTGCAATGATGAATGTTGTGGCTACATGAACAAAGGAGATCACTCGTGCTCAGGAAGAGCAACAGAGGATGCAATACCTCATAGATATACTCACTAGGAGAGAGATGGATAGGTATACTCAACTTTCCAACCCATTGATTGAGTAGCTCAGTACCATGGACCTCACATTGTCGATGATCATAGCTGAGATCATAGTAACGACTATCGAGATCACCTAGTCCCTTTAGGAATGCTTTTCTAAACCTAAGCATCAATTCGTGGAATTTTTGTAGAACATAACGGGCATGGTGTATTTGTTGCAAACATCATTCCATAAATAAGTTGGATCAAGGATGAGTGAGATAATAATGGTGGGGGCCTATTGGCACCCAATTGTTTGGGTCCATTTTTTCACATGCACACAAATGAAAGTTATGTACTCTATCCAGAAGTTTTGTGAGATCCTAAGGAGATGCATGAGATAATGCCATAGTGCGTGCATTAGAATGGGTTTTGTTAAGAAGTGTGCCAAGTCTAAAGGTAGTGAAGGGAACACTCGTCCTACTTTTGTCAATTGAGAATGTTGGTCCAAGTTTTGTCAGTTGCACCAGAAATCAAGAAGATGCCCTTCGAAAGGAAGAAAGGAATCACTGATATATCTCCCGGGATGATTACTGCCAATAGTTTTTGAAGACATGGGGTGGTCAAAATATGAGTTGTCCAGGAAGTTAGGATTTCCCCTGATGAAAACAACCCTTGTGGATCCCTGGTAGGTACCAGAATCATGTGAGGTCGTTAGATAATACGAGTGAGTGGAAAAAAATAGTGAAGGAGAATTCTACCCAGATTTCTGAATGCATCAGTCCCAGAGAACTGAGTTAGCCTATTGTAATCTTATGTTGTATGGATAAGTCTCATGTGTTCTTTATTTGTATGAATCTTAAAGCTTAGTGCAAGGTGCATATTATTTTATTCGCACTATTTATATAGTAATGAGATGAAGTATTACGGTTGTTCAACTCAGTTATTCAGCACAATGTGTATCTCTAATATCATGGAATACGTCAAGTAATAAAGATATGAGAGTTTTGTTCTATTTTCTGTCTGCTATGAATGAGTAACACCTATGTGTGTATTTTTTTAATTCTGTGTACTTATTAGATTATCATATATGAGTTACATGGATGTAATATATAGTATTGTTTGGTATATTTGATCATCCATCCTCGACAGAAGACCTTATGGTCTCTGTGATTCTCTCTGCATATCAGGTGAKACCTTGCTCAACCTTGGTCGAGGATTKTTATTCCAGTGCTTAGAGGTTTGTGTTGGACACACTCTAGATGAACCATGGGTCTCAAACACCCCAATGTTAAGAAGGTAAGTGCACGCGCAAACRTGTACTGAAATGGCGACRCTACAAACCGCCAACATGGTGTCGTTAGGTAGTTTTTCACAAAGACAATGGGCCTAGGAGMTTTGACTATGCCTGATAGAGGAAAATAGGTCCTAATGTTAAAGATTTCCTTTATGAAATAGAGGTCCTAAAATAGGTACTAATGCTAAAGGTGAGGGAAGTTTTTCAAAGTTAAGAATTTATGTGCTACAAGTGCATGTRCATTATAAACAAGTATGTGTTCCAGTAAATTGAAAAAAATTATTGGACTACCTCTTTTCCTCTAAATGTCGGATGAGTTGCCTACGTTATTTTTATCTTTCAATTAACGACACTGATGATTCATGGTACATAGAAAAAAACACATCAATTTTTCCAACTCCCTATTCTTACCTCCAGCTTCAACCATTTCTTTAAATATGATCCACATATTCATTGTTGATAAAACTACACACACTTGTAGAAATTTGTATGCAAATTCTATATATATAGTTTTTTAAGGAAAACATTATCTTTCTTTGATTTTTTATCGATTTGTATTTGTACATCAATCATAATTCTAAAATTTTTAGGTCTTTTACTTCTAGCATGACATTTTATTGCCTCTCCCATGTCGAAAAAAAATTACAAATGAAGACATACCAACACATTTCTAATGATTGAGCTCACGATTTAAGGGATTCATTGAATTTATTATATTTTTTTAAATATAAAATTAACATTAAATAATATGGAAAAATAACGGTGCACAAGAATTGACTATTATCTACAATTGTACAATTGTTTTTTAATAAATTCCATTGTTTAGATATTAAACAAATGTCTTATTGTGGATATATGTATTATATTTTAGAGTAAATGTAACATACCAATGTTAGAAGAACATATTTTTTTTAATTTATACCAATTTTCCATAAATAAAAGGTATATATTTTGGAATCTAACTCTATTTCCTAGTTTCATATTTTTAGGCCATATTCTAATAAGTTGCACATGCACCTCTAATAATTCCTCCTAGTCAACAAGTTGTTTTTCCATATTTCCATTGTAAGTAACATGCCATGAGGGAAGAATTAGTTTGCACCAATTCGACAATCAAGAAGCAATAGAACATTAGAAGATTGGATTTCTTC
>JASDQU010034297.1:680-13142 GCA_032191745.1 Picea mariana | reverse complement strand
CGGGGCCAACGAGCCGCTCTTGATCTTCGGGCCAGTGAACACCAAATACAGTATTGGTTTCGGTGGAAGTTAACGCCACCATTCCAGGTGCCTTCCACCACCTTTCATCAGCCATCGTGGTCTCTTTTCAGCACATCCCCCTCCCAGCAGTCTTGCAACATATATTCATAACATTATTTACATCTTTGGGTTTGCCATATTTCTTGGCCAATATAGTTATTTTTACAGACTGGGGGAAACAGGGTGTTACACATATGCAGACAATCACATCTTTGAAAGATATGTACTGACATCATGTATTCCATGCAATTGGAAAATAAAATCAGATGCCAATTCATATTGATACAACTCTAATGCCTCAACGTTTCCATTTTCTAAATAGGCCAAGAAATGATTTATTAATCCATTGCATAGCTCGGTCGAGGAATAACGGAAGTGCAATAGAACTTGAAATGCATCAAAGAGGCAATCTCCCACAGTATACGAGAATGCATCTAATATGAAAAGGGAATTGTTATGCAATACTTGGTCGATGTTGTCATGTATAGTGGAGTCTATATCTATTTGNATGGATCAAGTAATAGATGTTGAGTGTTATCAAATAGATATAGACTCCACATCTATTACTTGATCCATCTTTTAAGTTGTGATTTTCAATATGTTTCTTAGCTATGTTTAGATAATATGAAAATAGCAAAAAAAAGATAACTATAAGTTCGGAAATGCATACCAATTCTGCTATGTATCCTTCAACCTTTTTCGTTTCAAATTCAGTGTTCTGTGGTTGCTATAGCATATGACAAACAAACAAAGCTATAGTTAGTGCTCAACCATATAGAAGAGATAATGCAAATAAAACAATAGTATAATTTTTCTCAGTACAAAGACTAAGTATTTAAGACATATAATTTTTGAACTTATTTTAGTTGTGCATCTTATAAGCGTTTTGGTAGTCATTGTATATAGCTTTACAATCGTATTCATCATTTAATTTCATCCCCACTCTTCATAAATCATCACTAAATAGATCTAAAATGACTTGTTGATGTCTCCCACTTAGAACACTCACATAGATGGTCTGTGGAATAAACAAAAGCAGGAGAATTAGGCATTATGGAATTTTACCAAAGGAATGGAACCAACACATAACACAACTTCTCAAGGTTTAAATTATCTTACAAGATGAATAAGATATTCTAATATGTTTCAATTATCTTACAAGATGAAGAAGATATTCTAAAATTGGGCATTGGGGAACTCATCCTGAGACAGATCAATGAACTGTCCATTCAGGTTACAAAGAATCATTTCTACAAGATGAGGTCCAGATGTGGAAATGGTGATGGAAGATGCTTTGGAAGACCCATAGTCCAACATAAAACTAACAGCTATATGTGGTTTGCCTCAAAGAATAAAACCTTGCCCTGTCATAATCTGCAAAGAAGGGATGGAAAGGTCCTTGTAGATGCTTGCTCCGCAATGAAAACTCTGAGTTCAATTGGAAAATTCCTATGCACTGCCATTTTCCAAAGAGCTATGGTATGATGTCCAGGACATGAAAGTGGGCATATGTGATTGGAAGGGACAGCTTGGAAAATGCACTAAATGTATGGTTTCAGGAACAAAAAGATGAGGAGAACATCCCATTTCCTTTTTTATATGTCAGTATGGATGTGACGAAGGTGGGTTCTATATCGAGCATTGACATGCCCACGCGTTTTGCAAATCGGGATCTGGGTGACCCTGCTACTTTAGTGCCCCTTCTAAAGTTTTATCATTTTGCCAAATTTTGGAATTCTTCTAACCATACTTAGACATGGTGCCAATTCAGAACTTCAAGAGTTTTAAAATGTGAAGCGTGAAAGTCTTCTGAAGTGACTTTCTCCCGGAGCCATTAATTCATGCCTACTGTTAATTAACCTAAGATTACTTTAACCATCCTTATCAAGGACTTCGACACTTCGACTATTGGGCAGTTTCAGAGTTTTTGAATGCAGAATTTGTACAACTCCCAGAGTAATACTGACCCGTACAATAATTGCAGGTTGGCCACCATGCATCTAGGACCCCAAAAGAAAATTAGCTAGACTAATTAAATCAAATAGAAACAATAACCAAAGCTCGTCGGTGCCAAGTGTCCACCATGTTGCAAACCCTGACATGTGGTTAACCATGTCTTATCTACACAAATAATAACTATCTATGCAAGAGATAAGGTCCTCAAATCTGCCCATGCTACAAGCCATTTGTCACATTGCTAAGCTCTTTGTTACCTTATGCACTGCCATCTATCTTTACACCTTTGTCATTGGCCTCTGATCTGGAATCGTTTTTCTACCCTTTACACCTACAATTTATCCCTTTGGTAAACATAGGCATTGAACATAATGGATTGCAATGGCTGCACAAGAGGGTGATTTAGTACCATCCTCAGTTGACAAAGCGGCTTGAAATGTCTGCACAAGAGGGTAAACCAACACCATTGCAGTGTCGAGTATGTGAAGATGGAAGGTATGATCTATGCAACAAAAATTCTTGTCAGTTGTTTTAAGAAGTATTGAATAGAATTGTGTTGATTAAAACTTGTGGACCCTTAGCCTAATCCTCCAGGATCCCTTGATTTTCCCGAACGTATTGATAATTCCCCTAATCCTGCAATTACCCATCTTGTTTCTCACAAGTTTACTGATCCCCATCCCATAATTTACAAAGAAACCAGTGTTCAAACTCCACTGCCCACTAAGAATTTAATTTTCCAACAAAGGAGAAACAAGAACTAATGTTTGGACTCAGCTCGTTTTGTGTTTTATGTTCATCCTCCACCCATGATTTTCATGTCAGGTCCTGCAATTTTTTTCTTTTTATAACTTATTGAAATATTTCACTGATAAAGATGGATAAGGATCGACAATGATGTCGAATTTTCTTGTAATTGCTTAACTTTGCACCATACCCAACCCTTCTACACCTAGCTCCAGTTTTCTTCTACAAGAACATTTTGCAAAGGCGACAAGATTTCTTGTTCAACACTTTTTGGGAATAGTAATACATTTATGTTTATATGATCTTAGTAGTCACATTTAAGGATGTTCTGTAAGAGCATTTTCACTCGGCTATTATTTCTAGATTGTTTTATATTTATGATTCTGCCAAATCTTGAAATTTTTCTAACCATACTTAGACATGGTGCCAATTCGGGACCTCGAGAGTTTTCTAAATGTGAAGTGTGAAAGTCTCCTCGAGTGAATTTTTCCCGTAGTCATTAACTCACACCTATTGTTAATTAACTCGAGATTACTTTAACCATCCCTATCAAGGACTTTGAGACTTTGACTATTCGACACTTTCGGAGTTTCCAATTGTAGAATTTATACAACTCCCGAAGTAGTATGGGCCGGAGTAGTATGAACATGTACAAAAAATGCAGGTTGGCCATCGTACATGTGGGACTCCAAAAGAAAACTAGCTAGACTAATTTTATCAAACAGAAACAATAACCAAAGCTCTTCAGTGCCAAGTGTCCACCATGTTGCTAACCCTAACATATGGTTAGCCATGTCTCATCCACGCAAATAATAACCATCTACGCAAGAGATAATCTCCTCAAATCTACCCATGTATACAAGCCATTTGTCACCTTCGTTACCCTATGCACTGCCATGTGTCTTTACAACTTCATCACTCGGCTCCGATCTGGAATCATTTTTCTACCCTTTACGCCTACAGTTTACCCCTTTGGTAAAAACAGGCAGTGAACATAATGGCTTGCAATGGATGCACAAGAGGTTGATTTAGTACCATCCCTCAGTTGACAAAGCGGATTGCAATGTCTGCACAAGAGGGTAAACCAACACCATCCCAATGCTGAGTATGTGAAGATGTGAGGTATGATATATGCAACAAAAATTCATGTCAGTGGTTTTAAGAGGTATCGAATAGTATTGTATTCGTTAAAACCTGTGGACCCTTAGCCTAATCCTCCAGGATCCCTTGATTTTCCCGAACCTATTGATAATGCCCCTAATCCTGCGACTACACATCTTCTTTCTCACAAGTCTACTGATCCCCATCCCATATTCTACAAAGAATCCAATGTTCAAAATCCACTGCCCACTAAGAATTTAACTTGCCCTTTTATCTTCATCATCCACCCAAGTTTTGCATTCCAGGTCCTGTAATTTTTTTTTATAACCTACTGAAATATGTCACTGATAAAGATGGGTAAGGACCGACAATGTTGTCGATTTTTCTTGCACCTTGATTAACTTTGTACCATACTTAGTCCTTCTATACCTAGCTACAATTTTCATCTACAAGAACATTTTGTAAAGGCGACACGCTTTCTTGTTCAACACTTTTCGGGGATAGTAATACATTCTCGTTTCTTTGATCCTAGTAGTCACATTTAAGGATGTTCTGTAAGAGCATTTTCACTCAGGTATTATTTCTAATTTTTTTTTATATTTATTTTGATTTTCAACACCTCCTAGTATTGAAAATTCCTACCTGCAAACTATAAATAGTAAACAACAAACAACGAATAGGAATGAAACCATGGTACTGAGACTTACTTGTGAATGGGGAACGATAGAATCACAACTCCAATTGCGGTTGCAGGATCTCAACCCTGCAAACTGCAGCAACAGGTCCAACTGTGGATGCAGAACCTCAACCTTGCAAAGTTGAAGCAAACAAGGGTGCAGGATTTCAACCCTGCAAAGTGCAAGAACATGTCGAATTGCGGGTGCAGGACTTCAACCTTGCAAAGTTGAAGCAAACAAGAGCAAGCAACAAACAAAAAACTAGTGAGCAAGCACCAAGAGGTCCAAGTGCATCTACAGGACCTCAACTTTATAAAGTTGAAGAAAACAACATTAAGCATCATCTAGCGAACCAACGAACCAACGAGCAAGAAACAACCAGTGAACCAGTAATGTCGATGGACAACAATATTGCCCAAATTCACTACATACAATATTGTATCCAAAAATTGGAGGAAAATGTATTGTGATAGGCCTGTTAAGTAAACATTTAAGGTTGTCAAGACTATTTAAGGGCCTTGCGCTATGTAAACATTTAAAAAAGAATGCATTGTGTCAGGCCTGTTTTAAGTACTTAAAAATGAGTGTCGATGTTCAAAACTTTGGGTATGTAAACATTTAAATAAAAATAATAAAAATTCAAAAAGAGTGTAGATGATCAAAACTTTGGATATGTTAACATTTAAAACATTGGGAATAACAAAGCTAGCAATAAGACTTTGAATCTATTCTCCAATGAGATGATGACATATAAGGTTTTTTTTATTATATAAAAAATGATGTTTTTAGTTCTCTAGTTCCAACAATAGAGATTATGCAAAAAATTATAGTCAAAGGACAAACTAATATGAAGTCAACGAATTATCAATCGCTATAGTCCCTCTACACCTTCGGCAGGGACTAATAAGATACAAAAAACACAATAAATTCTCGATTTCATAACATATTTATCAAATAAACAACATTATATCTCTTGGGCTTTTGTCCCTTTCAAATCAATCCATGGCAAGATGTTATTTTAAAAAATATAGGTGAAAAATAGCAGCGAAGAAGGTGAAAAGTCCTCTATTATCAATTTGGTGCATCACCATTTCCAGATCAAATGGATGTTCAAGAAAGCTATGAAGAATATGCATAGATCTAATTGAGTTTCCAATCACTTGTAATTATACATTGTTTACCTTTTGAAACTGTCTAGCATTCCGTTATCTTTTGAAGTCTTGTGTAGACTGAGTTTTGGTTAATCAGTTCCATTTCTATATTAACATAATAGAAATTACTTTTTCATGTTTTGTCTTTTATAAGATATGGATATTTATTTACAAAATGAAAACTTAAAATATTTAAGGATTAATTTTATTTATTTTCTGCATTAACATACTAGTAATAATAATAATAACCCTCTTAGGAGGAAACACATATTCTTAACCATTTGGTAAATATGTATATCTATTTACAAAATGAATACTTAAAATATTTACCCATAAACTTTATTTATATTGGCAAAAATTTTTACTATTACATTTGGATGTTTCATAATTACTTTAAAATACTAAATAAATATATCATCATTTATATACTAAGATTTAAAACTATAAATTATTCTTATACGGTCTACTGGGGTAGAATTTTCAAAATGAAACATTACATTTGGATGTCTCTAGTACTAAATAAATATACCATCTCATGTAAAAGATCAAAGTAAACTTTCATCCATTCATGTAAAAGATCAAAGTAGATTTTCATCCATTTATGTGTTAAGTTTTAAAGCTATAAAATACTTAAATACTTTTGTACATTTTATTAAGTAGGAATTTCAAAATGAAATGGTGGTGAATAGTTTGGACAATTAACTTATCCATTTTTCACTTACTAATTTTCATAGTTTAAAGGAAGAATGTTGATAGTTATTACAAATTTTTAATCGTATTTGATGAGCAAACTACTCTATGAGCAATTTGTCTATTAAATTCCATCTTTGCACTTTACTTGTGTTAGGGTTTATAACTATAAAATATTCTTGCATGTTGACCACTTGCCCCTCAATGTTCCAAGCGTTTACAATGCATATGGAACATTGAGGCTAAGATTTTTATAGTGAAGCTAAGAAAGCGAGATGGCTTAGCAAAAATCTAATCAAGGAGAAACTTAAGGGGAGATTAGAAATCACGGGATGGGGTGTTTGCTTGCATACATGGAAACGTGGCTGGCATGGATCGTATGGTGCACATCCCTAGAACCTCAGGAGCTCCCCCTTCCTCTAGGCCTTTCAGATGTCCCTTCACGTGTCACTCAGTTTCACTTGACACAACTGGACCTGTCTCTTCCATAAATGGCTGGACACCAAACTATGATGGTGAGGAATGTTTTATGGGCGGTTACATAGTTTAAGGATGTTTGCATGATGGAAGGTCCCATGGGATATCACAATTGGTTAAGACATGCGCACACTCTTCCAGTTTGGGGAGAGGTCATGAGTTCGAAACCTGTGTCCCTTGGGGTTGCAAAGCTTTATCACTCCCATATCAGCCACTATGTGGGGAAGTATCTGAAGTGGGTTTCCAACGTGGAATTCCAACGTGGAAAAAAAAAAAAGGATGTTTGCATGATGAAGAGGATGAAGCACCCATATCTGAGCAAGCAATTAGCTTCATTGCGATCATGATGAAGAGTGCTCTGATGCAGAGGACATATCCGCACATAAGACTATGGATTTGGCAGAATTTTTCCACGAGGTTAATAGTTATGGCATGTCATGGGAGAGCCAACAGAGTACGTTGGATCGCCGAGCATCTTATAGCTCTATATGTTTTAAGATGCAACTCTCTGATTTTCAATTTTGCTCTGTTTTATTTGGTTTCAAGAGACTGTATGCTCTCTGGTCGACAATTTGTCACTACAGTCATTTTACTTCTCCCTTCGATGGCATCTCGAGGAGGCAAACCTCTCATCTCTAGTGTTGGGCCATCCCAGGTTGCCAAGGCAACACTGGATGTTGCAGAGCATTATGAGCACTTCATGCCAGAGGAGGGTAAAGCAGTCATGTCAGCACAGGAGGCCAAAGTTTGTTTGGCTCACAAGTTTAGGGAGGATGTTGAGGTAGAGTTTCAAGTGGGTGGAGTGATTCTTGAAGTAGGTTGTCCCAGAACCAAGAATTTTAAGTTTTTTCACACCATGGAGTTATATTGTATCTGTGAATGCATAAATGAATTCAATCTGTGAATGCATAAATGAATTCAACCCACTTAAAAACCTTTAGAGCACTTTAATTATATAAACTTAGCCACTCAAAACTACAGATCCAACCATTCATCACCAAATTTGAGGCAAAATTAAACAAAAAAAATATCACATAAAAATAACCAAAAAATATTTAAACTACACTTTGAAAAACTCTCTCTCTAGATACTCTGAATTAAGTTGTACGGTATGTAAAATATTAATATAATTGGTTTACTTAAAAAAAAAAAGAGAGGTGGGGAGATTAGGAATCCCTCCGTATTTTCGAAAAACAAGGTGTGGTCGGACCGTCATCTCCGAGGGGACACGAATGCACGTCCTAACTTCATTTTTTTTAATTATTAATACGACTTAATGCGAGAAAAACCAACAAACGCGTTGTCGGTGCCAAACACGCTTCATTGAAGATCAGCCGTCGTGTCAAAAACTTTTCGGGTAACTGCACATGCGGGTCTATCGGCAATGACCGTGCTCTCTGGTTCCGTCTTAATAGTATTTCTAATTTTTCGCCACCATCTTATTACGAGTCTTTTGCTAAATTTACGACCGATCCGCTTACCATTATCATCTAACCGCGTTCTAAGTATTAATTAACCTGGCCGGCGTCGACTTTTTGCTCTTCAATCAAGATTCCAGAACTAAATCTTATACGCGTCGTGCCACAACATTATATATGCATCCCATCCCATCAACCATTAAATGTGCGAGATGACTAGGTATTTAACAGCGATATTTTATATGCATGGCAGCCCGTATATTTTTATTGCGGCGGGATCATTGAAATAGCTATACACCACGACGATTGTATGTACTTTTACAATTGTCAAGCGACTAATTACATGGATAGGTGTTCTACTTATTGGA
Source organism: Picea mariana (assembly GCA_032191745.1). Lineage (NCBI taxonomy): Eukaryota > Viridiplantae > Streptophyta > Pinopsida > Pinales > Pinaceae > Picea > Picea mariana. The sequence goes on along the minus strand of JASDQU010034297.1, from coordinate 4,497 downwards.
TTAATCTACTTTTTAATCATAAATTTTAATTATAGGGTTGGCAATTGAAGATGTTGGTATATTTTTTGTTTTACTTTTTAATCAATGAATGAAATTTAATGCTCATAACTTCCTTGCATTTCTGAATGTATAAGAAAAATTAATATGTATAAAACTCCTCATTGCCATGTTTCTTGAGATTAAATATTTGTAGCTGGAAGCAGTGGTAACTACAACAGTAGTAGCTGAATGCAGTATGGCGGTGACGTTTCCACTAACATGGCGGTGAGTTTGAAGAGTTATCGCTATGGATACCAGGTGTCATTTTGGACAGCGTTTCATGAATGTGAAGCGTGCGGGTGTGGTGAAGCCATTCCTGTGTTTCAATTAACTCATTAAACTAACGGATGGTTAAACTCGATGCATTCGTTTGGACAATCGGCCTTTCAATTAATACATTAGGTTAAACTGGCGATAGTGGGATTAGCCTGGCGTTTGGCATGGTCGCTTCATATGAACAAAATTTTCTTTTAAAGAACCCAACCCTCAACACTGTGGCTCCATTTCAATATGTTAAATGTTGTGAGAGGAAGTTTAGGATTTTGACAGCTTATGTATGGGAGGGTTTGGTAAAAAACAATACGCTGCTCTCAAACATTTTTATAACTACCCTCTCTGCAAATGTTTTTTTTTTTTTAATTTCATTTTCTGACCTGTTAATTGTGTGTTGAGTGTAGATTCAGAGACTGTGTCCGTAGAGCAAAATGGAGGCAAGGCATCAAGATCACTATGGCCAAGTAAATCGAGCATGACTCGGAGGAGAATTTCTTTAATGGCCATCGAAAACAACGATTACGTAGATAATTATTTATTTCTCGTCATGTCTGGTCCTTGGAAATATAGTCCCAATGATTTTATGGACACATTTTTTTTTACCGTGGCGTATATCCCACCAGTCACATTTCTTTTTACGATGGACACAATTAAGATGAATTTATTTATTTTTTCCACAGTATTTAATGGTTTAATTTCCTATTGTTTATCAACAGTCCCTGCAAACTTCTCCATAAATGCATAAATGCGTACTTTAAATCTTAAATGCGTAAATGCATACTTTAATTCTTAAATGCGTAAATGAGCGTACTTACGTAATTCGTAAATACGTAAATTCTGTAAGTCTTTAATTCTTAATTCTTAGCTAATTCGTAATACTTAGCTAGATGCATACTTTAATTCTTAAATGCGTAAATGCATACTTTAATTCTTAAATGCGTACTTAGCTAATTCGTAAATTCTTTAATTCTTAATACTTAGTTAATTTGTAATTCTTAACTAATTCTTAATACTTAGCTAATTCGTAGTAAATTCTTTAATTCTTAATTCTTTAATTTGTAAATGCATTTACGTAATTATGTGTAAATGCATGCTTTAATTCTTAAATGCCTAAATGCGTACTTAGTTAATTCGTAAATGTGTAAATTTTTTAATTCTTAATACTTAGCTAATTCTTAATACTTAACTAATTTTTAATGCTTAGCTAATCTGTAAATGTTTTAATTCTTAATTTAAAAAAAAAAAAATATTAAAGAAAAATATAATAACAACAATCACTTTTATGTAAAAAAATAGTTGATATAAGTTGCCACGGCCTCACCACAGACAATGTTAATAAATGGTATGTTGCCACGGCCTCACCACAGACAATCGCTTGGGTGGCCAACAGAGAGCAGCCATTGCAGAACACCTCAGGCGTTTTCAATCTCACAGAGGACGGTAGTCTCCTTCTGTCTTATCGGGGATCCATCCTCTGGTCGTCCAAAGGAAACATGAAGAAGCCTTCTTCTGCTGTGATAAAGGATTCTGGTAACTTGGTTGTGCTGAGTTCCGAGAATACGTCTGAAATCATCTGGCAGAGCTTCGACGATCCAGGAAATACATGGTTACCAGGGATGAAGGTTACTGTCGACCGGGTTTTGACGTAGTGGAGGAGTCCTTGGGATCCGAGTCCTGGGCACTTCTCCCTTCGATTGGATCCAAACGGATCCAACCATTACGTTTTGCTGTGGAAGAATCAGATCAAGTACTGGAAAAGCTGTGTCTGGAATGGCCTCATCTTCAGCGAAATGCCGGAGATGACGGAGAATTACATCTACGATTTCACAAACGGTTCGTACAAGTATTTCACTATTTCTTTGAAGCCCAACTTCACATCCTATCTGTCGCGTTTTGTCGTGGACGTGGCGGGACAACTTCGAGTGTACATTGTGGTGGGAAATAAATGGAGCATGTTCTGGGCATCTCCCAGGGATCAGTGCACGGTGTATGCCTTGTGCGGGGCTTATGGATCATGTAACAATGACTATCTCCAGTCCTGCAACTGCGTGACCGGCTTTGTCCCCAAGGACCGCCAGGGATGGGAATCTCAACAGTGGTCAAGCGGCTGTGTTCCGAAGACGCCGTTACGATGCATTCAAGCCAGAAATCAGACCACCACCGATGGATTTGTAGAGTTGAGGGGCAAATCTATGCCCCCTGAATGGGTTCCATACACAGGGAAAAGGCAGTGCCAGGCAGCCTGTCTCAGCAATTGTTCGTGTACTGCATATGCCTTCGTTGCTAACAACATTTCGCAGACTTGCGTAATGTGGTTTGGTGAATTGCTAGATATCTACGATACCTCCAATGGCATCTCTCTGTTTTTACGGTTAGATGCTTCGAATTTCTCCGGCTTCTATAATTCCAACAAGAAGGTGACTCTAGCCGGTGTAGTGGGTGGCGTGGCGGGCGGGCTGGGTGCTATTCTGTTCCTTGTGTTGCTATTCCTCTGGTATTGCAGGCGCCCTGGTTTGTCTGCAACAGAATATGCGCCAGCTGCACTTACTCTATTCAGTTACAGAGAGCTGCAGATTGCGACGAAGAATTTTTCTGAGCGTCTTGGAGGTGGAGGTTTCGGCTCTGTCTTCAAGGGGACTCTACCGGACAATTCTCTCGTGGCTGTTAAGAAGTTGGAGGGTGTGAACCAAGGGGAGAAGCAATTTCGCATGGAGGTGAGCACCATCGGAATCGCGCAGCATGTGAATTTGGTTCGGCTGCGGGGATTTTGCACCGAGGGCTCCATAAGATTGTTGGTCTACGAATACATGCCTAATGGCTCCCTCGACTCCTTACTCCACAAAACCCAGAGCGATGATGATCAGATTCAGAACAAGGTGCTGGACTGGACAACACGCTTCAGCATAGCGGTGGGGACTGCCCGGGGAATTGTTTACTTGCACGAGAAGTGTAGGGACTGCATCATCCATTGCGACATCAAGCCGGAAAACATACTCCTGGATTCCAATTTCTGCCCCAAGGTGGCCGATTTCGGACTCGCAAAGCTTCTGGGCAGAGAGTATAGTAAGGTTCTGACGACCATCAGAGGAACCAGAGGGTACTTGGCCCCGGAGTGGCTCTCTGGCCTGCCAATCACTGTAAAGGCCGACGTCTACAGCTTCGGCATGACATTGCTCGAAATAATTGCAGGGCGAAGAAACATGGATATTCACTCGGAATCCACCGATCAGGTGTTCTTTCCCGCGTGGGCTGCAACTCAAATCAATGGCGGAAATGCAATGGAGGTGCTGGACAAGAAATTGATGAACGATGCAGACGCAGAGCAGGTCAAAAGGGCTGCCATCGTGGGAGGATGGTGCATCCAGGACGACGAAGATGCAAGGCCATCGATGAGTCAAGTGCTGCAGATATTGGAAGGTATTGTAGACGTGCCCCCTCTTCCCCCAATTCCCCTCTCTATACAAATCTTTGCCTTGAAACCCGACAGTCCCGTGCATTTCTTCTG